>CALNXK010000008.1:5640000-5710000 GCA_942486035.1 Porites lobata
TCTGTGTACTCATATTCACAGTAATCGGGACCAAACAGGTTGGTGAAGAGCTCGTCCATTCTATGAATCCACTGTCTGTCCTCTTTATTCCAGTGCATTCTTTTTGCCTTCCAGCCACACCCTCTGTAGTAGAATAGCTCCCCTGAAATAATTCATATAATAATATAACACTTAAATCTTTATGGTACTTTTCAAAAAAAGGATTAATTGACTGACTTTGTTAATGGTATATGGACAAGGACTCAGGTATCCATAAAAATGAGTATGATGAATCTCAATTATGACGTGGCATAATTTTTATTTCCTTTTATACATTCACCATCTAAGATGCTATGGCTGCAATGTTTCTTTGCTTTTTTTCTAATTTTGTTTTTCTCAGCCCTATGGATCTGAGATAAAGGAAACGAAAATGTGAATGTTTGAAAAATTCATACACTGGAAAAAAAAATGAATCCACAAGTGGATCTACTATCATGTAAACAAAAAGCAAAGACATGCTTCCAAGTGAAATTAAACCTTTATCATTCCTCAGTAGTGCATTGATACCTTAATTCCGATTCTAGCCTTACCTGTTGTCATACACTGCTTAGCCTCTCTAAATGCAAGCCTCATGTTCAGTAGCATCTCTGTGTACAGATGTGAGAGTATTTGATCCACTACAAATCAGGAAAATAATAAGACTTTAATGACCCTGGTATTTCTATGTGGGTGTCGGCAGATACTTGAAAAATGTACTATATAGCGGTACCGCCAAATTACAAAATTACCGTCCTTTGATCCTTGAGCTGTGGGAAAGATTTGCACTGCTTTGCAGGGTGTGGGAAGTCATTGTAGGCTCTTGCTGCCCAGTACATAACTGATTTTTTCATAAATTCAGTTTGCAATGGTGAGGGACTTGCAGGTGTCCATTGAATGCAGGTTTTTCTGCATTACTGTCAACACAGATTTTTGCATTAAAGATTCAAAGTATTTGGGGTGACAACGAGTCAATATTATAATTGTGTTATCAAGAAGGTCTTTCATTCATGGCAATGAGCGTAAATATTTCACCAGCAAGATTCTCTTTGCCCAGGAAGCCTTCTAGACTGACTTTAATCTTAGGGTTTAGAAATTTTGGGGGACTCGGGGAGGGGGGAGGGGGCGCTTTATAGTAATTTACATGCATGGCATAAGTCATGTGAAATCACACATACATGATGAAGCATTGCCTGATGCATCATGAGATGTTGCCCTTGTGTAGAGCTGTCTTTGGAGCTTGTGTGCAGCTTCAAAACCCTGGTTTGACAATTGCCCCAGGGAACGATGCCTTCGAAAAAGCATGGGCACATGCTCCACTGTAAGGTGGCCATAGTCTCCTGTACCTAGGCTTGTGCCAAACATCTCCAAAAGGAGGAAGCCCCATTCTTTGCACTAGAAAATAAGATTCAAAACTCAACATCACAATGTCCCGCAAAAACTACCCTGCACGTGTTACCATTTGCAATGCTGAGGATACAATAGCATGACCCAATAGAGTTGAGACACAACAAGAATTCCTATGTGCAGGGTTAGCTTACAGCCAGGAATGTGGTGCAAAATAATTGCAGAGCCTGAGGTCACCGTTCATGGAAGGGGGTCTCGAAATAACTGACACTTAAAGGTATCCTCTATTAATGCTCCAAAACAGATAGGGGTTAATGTATGGTTCAGACAACGACATAGAAAAATAATTGTAGTCCCCTTTTCAGTATATAAAACTGATATTAAGCCAGTGACTCTTCGGTTAGCCTTTTAAAGCTAAATGATGTAGGCTTATATATGTGTATATAATGTAAGAAAACTTCAAGAAGAACAAAATAGACGGACTGATGCAAACCTTAATGTCAAAAATGTCAATAAGGTGCTCTTCGCTCCCCTTAAACTCACTGTCTCTTATGGTGAATGCTATCTCCTTCCATAACGAGCACACCTACAAAAAAGAACAAACGACTTTCATGTATAGAGTTAGCTACAGTAAAATGCAATAATGGTTAATGGTTCACACACCCTTCTGTCTTAAAGCCATGTCTATTTGCACCTCTCCGACTAAAGACTAGTCCAAGATTGTTTTCTTGTGTCTTTCCATAAAAGGTGTGGATAATATTTAACACTGAATGTGTCAAGTGTATTTTAAATACTTAGTGTTAGTAAACTTCTAATGATGTAGGGACTGCATTTTTTCCCAGAGTATCACCATACTATAGCACTAAATTTTTACTGCTGTTGAAAAGATATGACATATGTCTTGTGGCTATAGCAGATATAGCATCTATGATTGTACTGAAAATGAAAAACATCCTTTGCCGACCTCAGCCAGTAAGGATTATGTGAGTGTTATATCAAGTACACATCTGTGCACCAGTAATTTTTAATATCTCAAATCCTTTAGCAATGACAATCAACCTACTGAGTTCACACATTCAACTTGGATTACTTTGTCAGAAATAGAATCCTATAATTCTAAGAAATGCATGATAGAAGTATAGAAGTCCTAACCTCTACAATGAACTCCTTAGTCAATGAGCCTGCATAGCTGCTGAGCTCCTTGTTGCTGTGCACTACTCTTTTACAGTTCTTTCCTTTTCGTTGTTTAGTCATAGGAACTCCGGGCTTGTACAGTTGCTTAAAGTTGCTCTCCATGTCCTCTTGTTTTCCTTTCCAGTATTTCGTAAGTCTGGCAAACTCCCCACTTGCAACTGGATAGACAGAGCCACATTTAATAAGAGCAGTATTAATAACAATAATGATATTGATAATAATAATAATAATAATAATAATAACAATAAAACATGAATACAAGTCTTTATACAGATGGTCTGTTATCATGCAAGGTGTTCTACAATTAATGGCACTGCTAGATAAAAAAAAGGTTACTATAAATTTAACTAAAAATACTAAAATGCTAATAATAATAAAATTTTAGGAGTGAATATTAAGACGGGGCTGCCACCTAAGTGCCACAGTAACAATTTTTAAGTTCATTATAAGGTAGGCATTCCACACAGGTAGGGAACTATAATAAAGGGTAAACAGTAAATTCAGCCAAAACAAAAAAATTACACATCAAAACATCAGGATGGCTTAAGGTCTCGGTAAAGGAAAACGAGGCGCCCACAGAAAAAAATTCTAGTCGCACGAGTATTTTCGCTACAATTAAAGGCAAGTTATATATCAAATTAAAGCTAAAAGACTAAATTACCTTATAAAAGATTTTATTTCATCGAATTTCAAAAGGCGCCTAAGTTTTTTGCTCTCAAACTCAGAGGTATCGAGTTTACTGCTGAAGCTCCAGCCCTTTCGCGTTGTTAAATATTCACTTCCTTTTTGTTGCGTCTGATTGACAGATAAAAGACCTAAAAAAGGGTGTGAGGAAATTTGCATATGTCTCGTATTAGCGGAATTATTGCATTTCAAACTAAAAAGTCGAATCTCGAGCGCGATTTACACAAAGAAACTGACATAAAATGAGTTACAAAGGGAAATCAGAAAATTCCTCACACCCTTTTTGAGTCTATATCATTATCCATCATATCTGAAAGTTTCAAAGCGATAGCTTAAAACCTGTCCCGACTGGAGGTCGGAGAATTTTGATTTTTGCGTCTAAAATAGAGTGAGAGAAAATCAGCTCTAAAGATTTAGCGCGAGGTCCACGCCTGGCTGGTTAGCTCAGGGAAGGCTCATTTTAGAAGGGTTAAAAAGCACTTTCTGATTTCCTTTTTTGCCAAAATAAAATTTAGGACTCGCTCATGCCAAAAATCCAAAAAAAAACAAAATCGAGCAATGTACTAAAATTTTCATTTACCGAGACCTTAATGTGCAAGGTACCTGAATTCACAAGATTAATCTCCTCTTGGTGTGTGCCAAAATCACGAATGAAAATCCCACTCTCCAACATTTCAGTGTAATACTGCAAAATGGCATATAGTTTGTTAGAACATTATTGGTTTTGTGTAAAAAAAACCAAACTTATTAAGGCATAGGTGTGCACATGGGCATGCACTGATCATAAAAAATGTAATATTTGCTAAAACTGAAATGGTGATGGTGGTTTTGTTTCCTTCAAACTTATAGGCTTGTTTAATAACGCCATCATTCTGTATTTTGGTCTATTTGTCTAGCGTTTCAGGCCATAGTTATGCTATAATAATACTCGAGGACAGTGCACCAACAAGTATTGTTTGGATACCTATAAAAGAAAAAGTAAGGAAAAAATGGGAAAGACACCTTTTGCCGGGCCTCACAAAATGATATCTTGTTCAGGATGCATAATTTTGCTGCCTCAGGGTCTTGGAAATGAGTTTCTAACTTGGAAAGAGGCAGAGACTTGTCAACAATGTCCTCCAGTGAAGCCAACATTTGTCGCTCAGTGCCTCCTGTCAAAATAAAAAGGGTACAATAATTATTTTAAAAAAATCAGAATTTCTTCACCATTAATTTGTTTTCATGCCTCACAATACAAAGCATTAAACAGTTTCATGTAAACATTTCATGTGGTCAACTACCCTTATTTAAAGGTGCTTAAGTTTAATATTTCAATATTGTTACCAGCATTAAAATGATGCTCTCCATAAGTCCCATTCGTTTTGGCAAAAAGCCCTAGAGAAAAGCAAGGAAGATTTCAATATGTTACACTGAACTGTATGAGGTGTGCCACCCGCCAGTTCAGATGGGGAGGAAATCATAAAATGGTAAGGTTTTATGTATGTTACACTGAACTGTATGAGGTGTGCCACCCGCCAGTTCAGAAGGGGAGGAAATCATAAAATGGTAAGTTTTTATGTATGTTACACTGAACTGTATGAGGTGTGCCACCCGCCAGTTCAGATGGGTAGGAAATTATTAGAAAGTAAGTTGTTATGTATGTTACACTGAACTGTCTGAGGTGTGCCACCCGCCAGTTCAGATGGGTAGGAAATTATTAGAAAGTAAGTTGTTATGTATGTTACACTGAACTGTCTGAGGTGTGCCACCCGCCAGTTCAGATGGGTAGGAAATTATTAGAAAGTAAGTTGTTATGTATGTTACACTGAAGTGTCTGAGGTGTGCCACCCGCCAGTTCAGATGAGTATGAAATTATTAAAAAGTAAGTTTTTATGTGCAAGATTTTAACTAATTGTTACTCGAAACAATGTGAAGAGTAACTGACGTCACATTTCAGTCAAGACTTTTTTACTTGGCTTAAGACTAATCTTCTAAGCTAGACTTACCTGAGCATGAGGCAAAAGAAATGTTATTTCGCTCAGGGGCTACCTGCTGTCCCGGCCTTAACTTGACTGTGATGCGATCTGCCTTGAAATTAGCTGGACCATATTCAGAAAGTTTCTGATTGCAGTCTTCAAGTGATCCAATCTCATAGGCCAACAAGCCAATACTCTTCAACAACTGCTCTGTGTTTCTCATCTCACAGTGCAAAGCACAGAGACTCATTGAAGACAGTTCCTCATCAAGGATGCATGTCAAATCATCTCTCAAGCCTCTGAAACTAATAATCATTATTGCAAACATTACAGTATGCTCCAAACTTAAAAAAAATACTCAAAAGAGAAACAAAAATTTATCACAACTGTAAAGCTGTCTAAAAAAAATGCCTGCAGCAGCTAATATGAAAATTTCAACAACAAAAAATTATTTTGTATTAAGCTCAGTGGGAGCATAAAAAGGGATAACATTCAATGAGAGTGTGTCAAATGAAATGCCTGAGTTGAATGAAACAGCAGCATATCATGTGGAAGAATAGTAACTTCGTTGCAAATGTTTGAAAAGACATACCCGCCAATGTTCGCCTTTGTTTGAAGAAAGTGCTCAAGACACACTTCATGCCTTCCTAAATCACAATCACAAGCCTATAGAGAAAAAGAGAGAGAGAGACTAGGCTCAACATTTGGGAGTACTTTCTGTACTGTTGAAATTAAAGGAGTCTCACTTTTAAAGCACAGTACCACTGTTAATATGGCTATACATGTTGTTGAACTCATTATGTCAGGGGTCAATTTTTGGTTCATAACTCCCTGCATTGGACTGAAATTTATACAAAGATGCAGGATCTGCAGCTATCTTGAAATGAGAAACCCAAAACAATCTGGTTCTTAAACCCCTTATTGTACCGGTATTTTTTGTTTCCTTGCTAGCTTTCACATTAACGAAATGATTATGCATTTCTTAAGGCCTGTAAAATCCTACTACCACTGTCAACTAGGTACCAAATTTTTTGTACTACATAATTATAATAAAAACTAATCAGGTCCTTTTTTTCTTCTTTGATGTATCATGCACGGGGGCAAAAATAAATTGTTGTGTAAATATGTATATTGCAGAACAGACAAACTGGACTAATGAGAAGTCTGTAACTATGTGTTTAGCAGCATAGTCTAAACTTACCCTCAGTGCAAAACAGAATATGCAAAACTCGACACACAGGCCCCGTCCTCCCAGCAAAAAATCTTCATCTTCAATTTTTGCCATGAGCAACACTAAACCTTTGTAATCAAGAGTAACTAAAAAAGGAACAACCAAAAGGCCAATGTTAAATGCTAGACAATGCCAACATTGTGTTAAGATTGTACATTCAACTCTAAAATTGAAACTGTTAGTAATTCCACTTTTCTCTCCTTGGTACAAAAGCCACCATAAGTAACTCTTTTTTTCATAGTTGAAATAATAAACTAACAGGCGATCATAATTACCTTTGAACTGTACACGATAGTGTTTGCCATCCACTGTTATTCCCATCTTTTTCAGTTTGTCCTTCTGCTTGTTAAGATTATGAAGCAACTTCTTAAGGTCATCTCTTAAAAACAGACAAGCAGAATTAATTTGATATATGACTTGGATTAACAAAAGTGCTTTTTTTAAGGAAGTGACTTTATGCAGGTAATGGGCTTAGTCACACTACCATAATATTTCTTTTGCTTCACACTCAGCAGATCATTAGAAAATAAATTTTTTTGGAATAAATATTACAGCTACATTTGAGTGACAAATAACGTACACATGCAATAACAGTCCAAATGTCGAAAAAACGAAAGCAATGCCACCAACCTGTTTTCCTTACAGTTAGCTATAGCCAGAGGATAGACTGACTTGGCACTCTGAGAGGACCGGTACTGAGCATCAAGTGGAACAATGCCAAATGCAAGCTGGTCTTTGCCTGTAATTTACAAAATATAAAAATATATAATGATTATATAATTTATATATGCATACACTTTATATATGTATTTATTATATAAACACCAATGAAATACCAGGTGAGCTTTCGCGCGAAAACATGATATCTTCACACGTGAAAATAACGTGAAAATAACATGTTATTTTCACACGTGAAAATATCACCGTTGCTATGGCTACATAATAAATCGCACCTTTCACAGGAAAAAACTGTTTCAGAGAAATGATTTGGTATTTCATTGGTGTTTATATAATAAATAGAACATTACATGGCCGCTTGGAGATACGAAATTTCTCTGCGCTCACTCGTGAAATATTTTTCAACACTCGAAGAGAAATTGCGTATCTCCGCGTGGCCATGTAATATCCTACGGTATCTATATACACTTTTGGTCTTCTTTAACTTTTTTTATGTATATATATGTAAGTATATATATGTAAGTATACATGTACTGGCAGCAGCAGCCTTGAATGTCAACCAAATTTGGAAGAATTTTGCAGATATGTGAACTGTTGGTGTCATGTGTGCGGCAAAACTGCCAGCTTATTGAACTGTTAACTGAGAAAACCTGGGGATGAGGTTGAGTTGTTCTGGTAGTGAGTACAAAATGGTGAAAGAAATAGACAAACTATTGGCTAAAAACACAGAAAGAACAGCAAGAATTGACCTACAAAAATAGAAATAGCTTTGTAACATATCTACTTGAAACAAGAGAAAAGGATATAAGAAAAAAAACAAGGGGAAGTGTACAGTACTCATGTACCCTTACCATGGAAAGGACGCCCATCAATCGACAGTTTAAATGTAATGTCATCAGGAAGTGACCCATGTAGGCGCATCTCCCTGATGACCCAAACGGCAACATTTTCAAGATTTACTTCAAATCCAGGGACTTCTTCAGGAAGAGCAGTAATGTCCATGAGTGATCTTGTAACACTGAAGTGAGCCCTTCGCAGCGCTGCAATATTATTCTTGATGAGCAGAATAGGTTCATCTGATGTTTTCTGTAAAAATTTTAAAATTACACCTGCTGTGAAACATGCAATGTTGTGCTAGAGACAAAAGCCAACCCCAAAAACGTATTTAAGGTGTAAGAACAAGCCCCCTCCCCCCATTACCCAATTAAAATAGAAGCAGTGCCAATTAAAATAAAAGTCCCCCATCCCCTCCCCCACTGTCTTCATAGCTGGGGAACACTATAAGCACCCTATCAAAAATTCATAAGGTCAGAATAGATCTTGTAACTTACCCCAGTTCTCGCAAGCTTCGTAAGATTAGTTAAATCCTGCCAGCCACTGTCTGAAATTCTCGACTTCAGCTTGAATAGGAGGTACATCCAGTCAGGGACCCTCATACATTTCACTCTTTCGTTCCACGCGTCTTCGGATACCAGCTTCTCGAAGGCTTTTCGTGCACCCTTTTCCGCTACCATTGCGTCAACGACTGACTTCACTGTTTCGCGAACATCTTGGCCTTCCTTTCCTGTCATTTTCGAACATTCTGCCAGCACGGTCCCCAGAGTTTCTTCGTTGTACACGCAGACTTCTCGAATGTCTTGAATAATTCGAGTGGCAACTTCACGGACTTTCTTTCTTTTGCTGGGTGGGGAAAGATCCTGATCCACCTTGATCTCTTCTATTGTCCGTTTCTTCCTTTTTGGGTGGACATCACTTGGAATTTGTCTTGGCGGGCTCTCGAATTTTGGCGGGCTTTCAGGATTTGGCGGGCTTTGCCTTGGAGTGCTCGGCGGAGTGGGGAGATCGACTTTTTGGCATCCCTTGCTGCTTTTTACTTGTGGGGTGAAGTACAGGGCTTCCACTGCCGTAACCTGGGTCGGCAGAGAGGCAATATTTTGGTCGGAGTCGCCAACCTTGCACTGCAAGCCTCTCGCATTTAGCACGGATATCAAACAATGGATGTAATCCGACTTCATGAATTGGCAGTTGGACCACGATTTTAAGCGGAGAATCCCAAGCAGTAGACCGAATGCCGAAGCCACGTACACTTTCTCGCTGCTCCGAAACGAGCAAAACCAGCGGAAAGACACTTGAGCTCCATCTTCGCCACGCAGGTCATTGAGGAAGACGAGCTTATATTCCTCAGGAAATAAATTCGCGGATGAGGTGGAACAAAAGGCAGCTGGTTTTGAACAGCATAAGGTAGAATTCAAAGCGTACCAATGCTTCTCTGGGTTCAGATGAGGCGAAAATACCCGCATCAAGGAAAGCGTTTCGTACGCCATTTCTACATGATTTGGCTTGGTTCCACAACTGAAGAAAACGACCTCTGGTAGCGGGTCGAGCGAACTGGAGCTTATACCTTTTCGAAAATAGCGCCATAAGTAAAGTTTTTTCCATAAAAAGCTTAATCCAATTACCATCTTTGTTAGCTTGGTTGTACTTTCACTTTTCTTTTGTTTTGCACAGTTGAAATGTAATGTACTAACTTGCTGGTCGACTAGTTTAATCATTAATTTGCCATGCGCCGCTGACCGGTACTTTTTCTCGTACGTCACTTGACGTGAAAAATTTCTGTTTGCAGTGCGCGGAGATCTTATCGAAAGTAAAAAGGAGGCAAAAGCTGACGTTCCTTCATATAAGGAGGGTAGATTTCGGTGGCTATAACGATTATTTGCGTAAAGATAACTTCGATACGGCCGGGTTTCGGCTTCATATCGCTAAATAATCCTAATGGACATGGATGAGATGACTATATCACTGCCCTAGCCCTCTCCCCTAGGGGCCTGTCCCGGTTTATTTGATAACCAACTATCATTACAAAACTATTTATTGACTGTTGAATAGTTTATTGAAATTTAATACGTCGCAGCCATTACGCTAGCATACGCTATTATAAACAAGTATTATTACCGAATAAGTAAAATCCATAAAAATGTACAATTTAAAATATACAATTATTCAAAAAAATGTTACGCTTTACAATGCACTAATCTAAGTCATCTAACAAACATTATAGTAATTCCACCTACTGTACATAACTAAATATAAAATATTGAAAGCTCGCAACTAGCGATCATCTAGAAGACACTCACGATAATTTTATTGGCTGCAAATGCGACTATAAAAGGATTCCGTTCTCGGCTTGCATGAAACTAGCGGTTCTTCTTTTAACCTTTTTAAAAATAAATTTGTATGCGGCGTTTACGGACTTCGAAATGACTTTGGAGTACATCATGAGCCTGTAGAACATGAGGGGTTTTGGTGTCTTTTGTTGTTTTTTTAATTTTTTTCGCCGTTAGGCTCGGGGGGAGGGGGGGGGGGGTACTTAAAACACCTTTATACGGGGAGGCTCCGCCCCGATTTTCAACCCCTTAACCTTTTATATATCATTTTTCACGAGAAAAGTACCCCTTTAATATACCTAGATATACCCTTTTATATACTTCAGCCAGTGAAATCCCCGCCCTTTCATATAACTGAAGCCTGAAAAAGGTACCCGTTCGGGCGGAGCCTCCACGTATAGGTCATCACAGGGAGTACCCCCTCCCCCCGGCGTTAGGCAGACAAAAGCAAAAATTAAAATTGAACTGCAGCGATTTCCTTGGCAAACTCTTGGATGTTTGCTCTATGAGAAGGTTCGTCGTTGGTTGCAGTCTTAACAACAACACGAACCTTGTCATAAAATCCCATGGTCGTTGCAATCGCTTTCAGCATTCGTCCCATAGAATATATGTCACTGGCTGGACTGTACTGCCTGCACTTTACGACTTCAGGAGCAAGGTAACTTTTCACGTGGGCACTCTTCTCATGCGTCTTCCTCTCGTTCACAGTTATCGTGGCAGCAGAACGTATTCTTGTGCTTTTGCCGAAATCAATAAGTACTGGGGCGTACTTTTCAGAAACAGTTTGATCAAGCACCACATTATTGCTTTTAATGTCATTGTGCAAAAATCCTTTCCAATGCACGTGCTCTAAGGCGGAGCAGATCTTCACAAATAAATGAACACATTCGGTAGGCGTTATCATTTTGTTCTTTGCAGCTTGGTGAAGGGTCACACTTCTTTCGTTGACACCGTGGAACTGCGTTAAAACACAAAATGGTGTATTTGCTGTTGTGATGCCTATAAGCATAGGCAGTCCGTCATGGTCCCCAAGTGCAGTAAGCACTTCTGCTTCGTGGATCACTTCACGCTTGGCCCTTAACTTGTCCTCTTCTGTATCCCTGTGTATCATCTTCTTTACAACCACGTCGATTCCCCTGTAACGGGCACGGTAGCATTGCCCGTAGCTTCCACTACCAACAGCATCTAGAGGCAAATAGTCTATATGCCCTGGCTCTAGTTCCTTTATCAAGCTCTTCTCCTTAAGGACAATGTGTTTTTTAACTGCACCCAGATTTCTCCTGGATGAAGCTGGCATGTGCTGCGGTGGTCGATTCGAAGGTGCGTCATAGGGTTTTTGCTTGGAATGCTTGCGAGATTTTCCATCTGCCAAGGCCTGCATTGTCTTTGAAGAGTTTCCTTTGACGGCTAAGCTCAACATCAAAGCACTTCTTGAGTTTGCGGCTGCCAGTTGCCCTTTTGGCTTGATCTCCTTGGTGAGGCTTTTTGACTTGGATGCATGAACTTTTGGAGAATTTTTTAAGGAACTTGCTTTTTTCTTTGTATCCACCAAAGTTCTCTTTTGCTCCTCGATAGCTACTTTCCTCTCTTCGCTACCATCGTTTCTAGCATTTGTGGAAGAGCTGGACTTTGCCCGCTTAGCCTGTTGCTTTCTTTTTTTCCACTCTTTTCGCTGTTTTCTCCTCTCTTCTTGCGTATTCTCGCGAGATTTTCGTTTTCTGCCCTTGTTGTCGTCATTAGCGTCCATAACGGATAAGCAGTCGAACACTTAAGCTAAAAAAATTACTCTAGAGATGCGCTTGAAAATCGCTCACTCTCGGGTTATTTTAACCGCGTTCCGTGTGAAAGGTTTCGCGCACCAGGTAGCGTATAGGTCACGTTTTAAGCAGGTAAAAATTTATCAATCCCGAAGAAGGTCGAATGACAGAAAAAAAACTTTCACGTGTCCATAAAAATCAAGTCTTTCTTTTGGTCAGCTAAAGTCAATGTGACTACAAAGAGCGCATTGAAACGTTTTAAAGACATCAATATAACATGAAAGAGTACAAAAAGGTTACTTTTTTGCGTTCTCGATTAACACTGCAGCGGGGTTCAAAACCACAAAATGGCATCACCAGGCATCTTAAGCTTCCTGTCTGTTATCTTTGATGCGTCAGGGAAGATCATGTATCAAGCGACTGACTTTTGCGAAATTAAATTTCACACCTAAGAATTTAATTAGCATAGCGTCTTTAGCAACTGTGGCTTCCACCAGCGTCCAAAAAATTCTCTATGAGGCCCCTCATGGAAGTTCAGCTGGCCATGAGTAGCCTGGCCTGCAAGGTTAACTGCCCGAAAGGAATTAGGGGAAGACGAGGAAAGACTGGTCCTCGGGGAAATCAGGGTCCACCCGGTCCTCAAGGACCCCAGGGACGTAAAGGAAACAGAGGTGCTCAAGGAGATCAGGGACCACCTGGGCCTAAAGGCGATCAGGGCCCTCAAGGACCAAAGGGCGATCCTGGTGAATCCGTCTCAGCTCCTTCTATTGTGTCACCTCCGATGTCCATGGTGGTAAACGAAACTGATATAGCCTTGTTGCAGTGTGAGGTTAAAGGAAATCCAACACCCCAGGTCACATGGCTGAAACAAAATTCCAGCATCTCTTTGGACAAACGTATTGTAAAATCAGGTGGTCGACTGATGATTCGAGATGTGACATCACAGGACAGAGGGGTGTACACGTGTAGGGCGAGAAACATTCTTGGAGTCATGATCTCATCGGCCACATTAACTGTTCAAGGTAATTTACTTCCCAATACCAACGTGTCAGTAGTCTTATTTCGCTGTCAAACATCTAAACAACTAAATACTGTTTAATACAGCTCTAGCAAAAGTGCATCGGATCGATCTCTTGGATATACACTGGTTAGGATGCTTACATGCCCAAATGTTTTGTGTCCCATTCAACTATCACCCCAGAGGTTGTCCATAGTCATAAGAAAAAATTTTATCATGGAAACAATGCAAATTGACCTGTTTGGCTTCAACATTTCAATTCCTTGTATAAAAGCGATCGATGCTGGCACGCCGACGTCACCCATTGATATTATTCTGCCATCCAGAAGCGTATTTAACGGTTCTTGAAATCAATTTTTTTTGTTTCACTCGTTACAAATTCGAATATCAAACACAATGTCTGTCACAGTGATGGCTCCGATTATCTTGAATAGGACACCGCTGTACAAAAAATTCTCTTAAGAAGTTGGTGCTGCAGTTAAGCAGAACAAAATTACTAGACAAGATTCTTCTTACTTGACATATGACAGTAATTAACTGTATTCAATATGGAATCGTGAAAGCCCCGCTTATGACCTAGTGTAAATCAAATATCTTGTATTCGCGAGGGGAGTCAAAAGCTCGACGGGGTCGGAGGCCATCGGAAGAATCGGAACGTCTCTAGTCTCTTCCGACTCCGGCTTATCCCTTCACCGCTTATAATCTGGTAAAAACCAGTTTGTGGGAGTTGCAAATAGAAGCGGAAGAATACAGAAATCATTTGCTCCCCACGTTTTGTGATAGGCTTGCTTCTTCTGCGTCTGGCCGCGACTTCGAAAATTTGATTTTCAACAGATCGTCATGATCGGAGTCGTAAATCAGTACACTGTGTGAGTCTTTGACACCGACTCGATCCGCTGTTGAAAATCTGAACCGTCAGACTTCACAGGGGCGACGGCCTTACAAAAGGCTTTACGCTGGTTTCGTTAAACTGCACGGAGTAATTTTTGTTCACAAATATGAAATTAATGTATTTCTTTTTCCATGTCTGTTCCCTCATTCATTCTTTTCCATCTCGTTGCTAAGGTTAACTTACAGAAAACTCCTCATGGGTGCTCAAAGTAATCGGGTGATATGTTCTTTCGTGTTTCTTAATTGCAGTTGCTGCATTGATCACACAAAAGCCCTCCTCTGTTATCGTTGAAGAAGGAGAAAACGTGACCCTAGTGTGCAAAGCTTCTGGTCAACCGATGCCAACGGTGACGTGGCGAAAAGCATTTGGTCACTTGCCAAGAGGAAAAACTACAGTGATCGATGGGAATGTGAGCATAGAAAGTGTAACAAAGGCAGATGGTGGGACATACGCATGCTCAGAAAAAAATCTCCTTGGAGAAGACTCTGCTGTCGCCCTAGTAGCTGTGATTGACAGGCTTACATTTACTCTGACACCTCCCATAAAGTTCGTAGCCTCTGAATTAGGTAACCTGATGCTCAATTGCCAGGCTCAGGGATCCATTGAGAATTCTTGGAAAAGAACCAACAAAAATCTTCCTCAAAACCACGTTGTCTTTCCAAACGGAACTTTATTTCTCAGGAACGTGTCAACAAAAGATGCCGGAACTTACACATGTGTAGCTAAAAATTATCAACGAACAATTAAGGCATCGTCTATTGTTGAAGTGCAAAAGGAAACGTCTTGTAGCGGCATTAAATCAGGCCGCAGTGGAAGTTCATCAGGTAATTATATTATTGACCCTGATGGCAAAGGAGGCGTGGCACCGTTCAGTGTGTATTGTGATATGAGTGACAAGGGAGGAGTTGGCGTGACAGTCATCAGTCACGATAGTGAGAGTAGAACCTATGTTGGTAACATTCCCGGATGTAATTTGGATAACCCTGGTTGTTACAGTAGAGATGTGACTTATAGTGGAGTCAGCACCGCTCAGTTGGCAGCACTCACTCGAGTCTCACAAAACTGTGAACAGTTTATCAAGTTTGAGTGTAGCAGTGATGTATCCTTTGTACAGGAGTCAGTTGCCTGGTGGGTGTCACGTGATGGAAGGAAAATGAACTACTGGGGAGGAGCTGGTGGATCACCCAACATGTGCGCATGCGGAGTCACAAACTCTTGCTCCAATGGTCAAAAGTGTAATTGTCACGAGCAAAACAGGGGCTGGAAAGAAGACAGCGGTCTGCTGCTTGACAAGTCTGCTCTTCCTGTGTCACAAATCAGACTGGCGGACTTTGATCGTTCAGATGAAGAAGGATATCATACGCTAGGAAAACTCAAGTGTTATGGCCAGGCATGAGATTCCTTTAAAAAAATTAAGATATATATATATATATATATGTATATATATATATATATATATATATATATATATATTTAAAAGTTAATTAATGCAGCTAAACGAAGCAAAAAAATTGAATTGTCGTTAAAACAAACATTTCCATTTTTTCGTGCTTCTTTTTGCTTACTGACGACATATTGGGGAAACGACCCACCAGAATACGAGTTCGTCAGTGATCCAGGAATAATCGTATGCAAATGAATTCCGAACTGACAGTCGTTTTCAAGACAGCAGTACCTGAAATCTCTCAATTATCCCTTTTTCCAAAAAACTTAAAGAAATAAATGTCAGCTGCCATTTATTTTGGTAACATTGAAAGGCCAAGGACTCGACAAAGGTTCCATCCCAACCCTCCCGATTCCACCTGAGTAGGTGCGCACCCTCCTGTCCCTTTTTTAAGGTTTTCTCTTCTGTACTTCTTTTTTACAAGGAAAACCTCAACAAAGTAATTGTTGCTTTAGTTTACGGCTATGCTCGATGTAACGTGGATATGAGGACTGAAATTTACAAATATGACAATAAGAAATGCGTATTGGTACATGAACAAGGGTTATGGGGCTATATTTCAGCCCAGCTGCGATTCATAAAACAAAAACGTCATTTTTTTAAATTTAATCTTAGGCCCTAAGTAAAGTTTAATTTCTTAAGGGGCGGTAATAAAGATTTGCGATATTGTCTTAAAAAATTCTACATATACACCAAGTGACCTAGTGATCTAGAACGCTGGATACAGGTCTCTGGCATTCTTGTTAGTTATACATTTTAATTCGACCAGGGATTAAAAAAGAAAGAAAGCAAACTTCTCAGCATACCCTTCTTACGTCCACAGTTTGAATCTGTGTTTTGCCCTCAGTGACTTGAAAAAAGATTCTTGTAGCTTATTTTTGCTCTGTTTCTATCAATTTATTGTTTCGGTTTGTTCAATGCGTTCGACGAAGGACAACGCTTACTATTCGACTCCCGCAGGAGATCCTAAGGGTGTGAAAATGGCTCTACATCTGCTAATCAAAATTAATATAAAATGTATAGTATATCTATATTCAGCTAGAAAAAATAGATCATTAAATCAGGAGCAAAAATGTGCGTGGAAAAAAAAACTAACTAAATAATTAATGAACTAACACGTCATCATCGAACCTCTCACCACACCCCTTTACGAAGATATAGGTCTCTTCAGTAGCATCATTTTACTTGTTACGATTTCTGGGGTCAGTATTTCTGTCTTTAAGGGTACAATGAGGACCATTTTTGTGCTCCTGTAAGGTTATTATATGTTTTCTTATCGTGCCCGGACGAACAGTTATGTGTAGCCTTTAACAGTGTGGCACAAACTTTTTGCGGGAGTTTAACACCATGCACCTCTATACCTCACCATACACCCTTATACATCACCATACATCCGCGTAGGGGAGGTGTAGGGGTGCATGGTATTATATATGGGTGCTGACATGAGTGTATGATGATGTATACTGGGGTGCATGGTGTTATAGCACGTGGATGTATGGTGATGTAGAGAGGTATATGGTGAGGTGTAGGGGTGCATGGTGTTGGATGGTGATGTATGGGGTTGAATGGCGTTGTACAGAGGTGTATGGTGGTGTTTAGTGCTGTATAGTTGAGAAAAACTATAATAATGAAATACATAAGGTTTGTTTAGGTAAACCATAATAAGCATATATTTAGGTACATAGTAATAATCATAGATAAATTACCTACCGATTTTATCCAATTTTTTAAAAAATTTTCTGTACTAGAACGTTAATTTTTGTACTGAAATTTATATTTCTCTACTGGGATATATATTGTTGTACTGTTGTATACATGTATTTTATTGTACTGAAGAATGTAGTCCCACAACCTATGAATATGTTTGTTCTGGAGATTATGTTTGTTTACTGAGAGATAATTTTTTTGTACTGGAGCTATTATCTGTGTACTAAGAATTGGAGATATCTTTCTATAGTGGAGTGAATAGTTTGGTACTGAAATTAACATTTCTCTATTGGGATACATATTGTTGTACTGGTGTTTATTTTAATGTACTGGTAAATATACTTGAACAACCGATGAATATGTTTGTGTTCTAAGATTGCAGTAACAAAATATGAATTTGTGTCCCGGAGGATACTGCCATATATGGGCAATATAGGTATGTGTCGCTGTGAAGGGTATGGTTTTCAAGCAGTTTACTGTTTTCTGGAACTCAGCTACTCTAGGATAGGGCGGATTTGGGGAGTTTACTCTGGTATAGGGTACCAAAATTCAGCTGAACTAGCTCTGGTATAGGTTAAGGGTTCCAGGGTCCCAGCAAAACATCCCCACCCAGAAATTCCTAAAGTACCCCCGATTTGTGTATGTATTGCCTTTGTGAGCCACTGTATAAAATCACATCCCATACATGATTTCAAACAGAAAAAGACATTCTACATTAAAAAGCAATCTCTAAGCTTTCAAAATATGCTTTCAAAACTGTGGGCAACAACTGAAATGAATTTTTGGGGACGCAAAATTCACGGAACACGTGAGTGTAATTTGACCTTTCTGCCTTGGGAGTTAAGAGGTTCGGCGCGACACAAATCAATCCTCCAACAAATGTTTCAGCTAAAATACGTTTAATTTAGGCAATCTCAAGTCCCACAGTAATACATAGATGCTTCATATACATTAGGTGGAAAGTTTCATGCCATTTTGTCAGCCGTAAAAGAACTATTATTCTTGCCTTCAGGTGCAGTATTTGAACTCGCTTCGCTAATGTAGACATGTGGGTCAAGTTCTTATCACGAAACTACACAAGTTTTCAAAATCTACATCAAATGCCTATCCTGTCTAGTATATATACTGAGGTCTACAATTTGTTTGTTTGTACCTTGTGTCCTTGTTTGACTTCATTTCCGCAAAGAAGCTGAGACATGAAAATTGTACTACGAAATTCCCTCTCGCGCTCGACATGTCATGTGTCTCGTGAAAGAGCCGTTTTAGACCTGATTGCGTTATGTACCCCATTTTTACGCCCCACCCATTTTTAAGGGATAGCCCTGGGACGAGGCTGCATGACACACAGCGATTATTTCTGATTTGTGTGAAAGAAAATCCATCTCCTAACCTATATGTTATAGGTATGTGAACGTCATGTGAAAACCAAGAATACTTTCCAAAAGTTCTTGGGAAGAAAGTGTTCAAAAGTTATGTTTTCTACTATTAAAATTCGCAGTGCCAGTTATAAAATTTGTTGTTGTTGAATTGGTACCTCTTAGGGGTGGAAATGAATTTGGCGCACGCCCATAAAACAAGATTCTGGTACCTTTTAGGGGTGTTGTCGAAATTTTCCGACGAGCACCCCAGTCCCTTTTATAGGAGAGTACCCCCCGCGGGTCGAAGTCTACCGTGATATTAAGTTATTAGGGAGCTTAACCCTATTCGGACTGGGCTTTTTTGGTCAATCTGTGACTGGGGGGGGGGGCTCCTCGGACCCCCCTCTGTATCTCTGGAACCAATAATGCTAGGGTCATGAAATTTACACACAATGATCATCTCCGTACAAAGAAGCCCCACACCCAGTTTTGACTTGCCTTGCCCAATGATGACGTCACAGTGACGTCATATTTCCATTTTTCAATGTTTCTTATTATTTTTCCACTTAGATACGTAAAATATCAATAATATTGGTAAAGTCATCTCTTTAATATAATATACAATAAATATGCATATAAAATACACACTTGTACAGCGAGAAAAAGCAATAGGAAGCAATAAAATTTAAAATTTGAAATGGTTGTCGGCCATCTTGGATTTCCGTTTTTTTGTTAAAATTATAATTTAAAGCAACTTTCAAAGGAGAAAAAGCTCAGAATGTATAAAAGAAGTATCAAACTAATGTTTATTACCCAAACAAATGACTTCGGAAGTGTTATTTGGAAAATAGAGCAGCATATTTGTCAAAGCAAAAAAGTGACAAATTTTACCCCACCCCTCCCCCCCAAATATTTGATGTTAAAACATTTTGATGTAATTCAAAAACTAATCCCAAGCAAAGACCATTTTAACAACAAAAAGCACTATAAGTGTTAAAACGCGATCTTAAAACAAAAAAATCACCATTTTTTAAATTTTGGAAAACCTATGTGTCAGAAACTGGTTGCCATGGCAACATGATTAATCACATGGACATGGTAATAATACCAAAATGTTCCTAGATAAATTTTAGGAAAAGTCAGAAAATTTGAACGTCATAGCTCTTTCGGTGTAGGAGTTATCACGATTTTGCCGGGGGGGGGGTCGAAAAGCCCCCCCCCAGTCTGAATAGGGTTAAGCAGCAGCGTTTTGAGCGACGGCTGACAACAGGTAGTGGACGTTTTGCACCATTTGGGAGTGGTTTGGTTGAAACTCTCGGGTAAATCCTTTTTAAGAGAAAAGAAACTTAGCAATACAAATTTGCTAGAGTCAAGGCATATATATAGTGAGAAGGTCTCACTTCCGGTTGACGTGCGTCGCTCAAAAACGTCTTTGCTTAAGCTCCCTACATAGGTTAGCCTGTCTTCGTAATCGTTGGGTACTTGCCTTGTTTTATGTTAGTTTATTGTATTTATTGTATAGTGGTGTCTTTACTGTTATTTAGTCCATCTATAGATAAACCTTGTACTTGTAATATGTCTTCAGCTCCCCACGCCTCGATTAGTTCATAAGCAATTTGCGGTTGAGAAGGTAATGTATATTTATCCAATTTTCAATAAAATTTGTTGTTGTTGTTGTAAAGATGTGTATTGTAAGGCATGGATAAGGAGTCAATTACGTTGAACATGGAATTGGCTAAAACTCAATGTTACGAGCTCGAATGTTTTGAGGATAATTATTCACTGACTACCAGCACGCAGGCCAAGATGTCGGATTAACACAAGGAAGTTTAATCCCAAAGGAACATAGTCTTTGCACGGCTTTAAAACACAGCATCCGCCGACACAAACTTGACTTGAACTTAAGTAAAACTAAACAGCCTCTGCCAATTATAACAAACTCTCACTTGAACTTCAGAAATCTTACGGCCTCCGCCAACTTGTAAACACAGAACTTGAAAATCGACCTTCGTCACAGTTGACTAACACAGCACTCCAGCTCTTGGGAGAAAAACTTAGTTTGTCAAAACAACTCGCTTGGAACTTGAACAACGTTTCACATAAGGTTATAGAAAATACTAAACAGGCGAATAGTAGTAGCCTTTCAACATATTTCATGATTTCAGTTACTGAATGATGCAAATCTGCTGACTTATGCTCAAATGTGGACATGACCTAATTAATTATTCATAAATAATCCAAAAACGTGGAGGTCACGGAACACATGACAGCAACTTTACTACGTAACACTCAACAAAGACAAAACTTCTTCGTGCTGCATTTTGTGACTTTAAATTCATCATAAGACAGTTCGAAAGGAGAGCTCACTCGTGAAATGTTTTTCTACACTCGAAGAGAAATTTCGTGTCTCTGCACGGCCATGTAATATCCTCCATTTAATACTCGAGTAAATAAAAGACTAAACTCAAAGTGATCTCAAGATATCTCGAAGTAATTCGGGTCTCATTTCGTGAAATAGCCGACAAGCCGAAAAGTCACGAACCAGCGCGCCCAATCTTGTTCCGATACTGGTGTATAGTTTCATAGCTATTTTTCACGGCAACTCACCTTGGGTCGTAATGGCGCAATCGGCTAATCCCTCAACTTAGAGTCTCCTCTGATCTGAAGGGTCGCACAGGTGAGTCGGTTCAAGCCCAGGGCAAGCCAAAATAATAATTCTTTCTTCCTCGATTAAGTTAAAGAATAAATCAAAGGAATCGAAGTGATCTCGAGATATCTCGAACTAATTCGACTTTCACTTCGTCAAATACCCGAATAAAATCGAAAACCTACAGACTTTGCGTGCCCAATCTTGCCAAAAAAAAGTCAACTTTGCTACATTCCTGAGCGTCGCGAATCCTTTACTTCGCGCTCCGCCGAAGTAATAACGTGTTCTTTCTTGTTGTTTGTTCGTTTGTTTGTTTGTTGTTTGCCATTAGTTCAACACTTTTCCCCCGTCCTGATGGATCTGTCAGGTTAGGAAACAACCTAATGCATTTCGCAATAATTCTGCAACACGCTAATATGGCCTATCACGTGCAAAGAGCCTATAATTACATGTAGAAAATCCTGCTACTTTCTTATCTTTCGCTTGCGACACCAATCTCTCGGTCCGAGTTAGCACCCATCTACTCACTACCGTGCGACGATATTTATGAGGTACGAATCTGGAGAACTGGTTTTAGGGGAGTGTGGTACAAGTACCAAATACATGAGCACAGAGTACCGGTGCGTATCGGGCGGTGCAACACCGCTGGCAGGATAGGTGCGTTTAAAATCTCACTTTAAGCTGTTCACCAATTGCACTATTGTAGGTACAAGGCAAGTAAAAATTATGATAAAAAATACCTACTATAGTCCACCGCTGATTTATCTGCAATGAACGGGGTTCAAAAGCGTGGTTTGCAAGCTGGCGATAAATGTATTACACTCTATATGCGTTTCTGACTATAACTATTACTATTATTATTATTATTATTATCATTGTATTTCAACTCAAGCAATCAGCAATCATAAAGCGGGCGCTGATTGGCTTAGTCTGCGTAGCATGAGCCCGTAATTGTCTAATCACAAGCCGCGCGAGGGAAACACGCGAAGGGGAGAGAAGGCCTCCCCTCCTTTTGTCCCCCCCCCCCCCCAAAAAGAAAAAAAACTGGTGACAGGCTATGATTGGCCCTAATCTGGAATGTTTATGCGCGTGTCAAAGCAAGGAAAGAATCTGGCGAAGAAGGACCAGGGGCGCGGGAGAAAAAGGTTCGTTTGTGTTGCTGGTTCTTCTATAACAAGTTCGGAGAAGAACAAGAGCAGGCACCTACGCAAGTTCCAAACCATGATAAGTTCTTCGATGCGCAAGTACATTATGGCCCTCTTTGACACTGAGGCTAACCTACGTGCACTTGGACAGTTGCAGCTTGACAATTGCACACACCCTTATCCCTGGGGAGCACTGTAGTCTCATCTCTCTAGGCGGATGCCAGTCAGATGGTGTGCTGCAGAATTGACTGTAAAGTGGCGCTCAACTGATCGGTTGCTCTCTCCTATGCACACGCACTGTGTGCTTGATTATTTATTACTTGAACGACACTGATCAGCGACTCTGATCAGAAGAGCGCAAACAATAACGTTTGACTTTAGGCCCGTCCGAAGGCGGGGGTTGGAGGGGGAGGGGAGAGTTGAAGTTACCGAGATAATAAAGGGATTTCTTTTTTGTTTTGAAAATTTCTTCACGGGATTTCTTTGGACAGGCTCAAATTTATCCTGTCACCTTCAATTAAGGTCGTAATACCGGATTTAGGTAGCTTGATGCTTAATTGCAAAGCTCAGGGATCCACAGAAATTACTTCGAGAAGAAACAGCAAAAATCTTTCTCCAAACCCCGTAATTTTCCCAAAAGGAACATTGTTTCTCAAGAAGGTGATGATGCTGGATCTTACACATGTATAGCAAAAAAACTCTTGAAGTGTCTTGAAGAACCCATGTTGCTAATATTCCTGGATGTGGTTTTACTCCCGGGTGTTACAGTAAATATGTAACTTACACTAAAGCCAGCACCCCTCAGCTAGCAGCACTCACTCGAGTGTCGCAAAACTGTGAACGATTTATCAAGTTTGAGTGCAAAGAAGTTGTCTTTGTACTGGACTCGCTGGCGTGGTGGGTGTCACGTGTTGGAAGGAAAATGAATTACTGGGTAGGCACTGGTGGATCAGCCAACACGTGTGCAAGCGGAGTAACAGACTCTTGGTTAAATGGTCAAAAGTGTAATTGTTACAACTGTGGCAGCGGTTGGAGAGAGGACAGCGGTCTACTGACGGACAAGTTCGCTCCTGCTGTGACTCAGATCACACTGGTTGACGTTGATGGCTCAAATAATGAGGAGGGATATCATACATTGAAAAAGCTGAAGTGTTACAGGCAGGCATGAGATATCTGTAAATATTTTTGGGCACAAGACCGATTTTTGTTTTTCAGACAAGTGATAGGTTTATGCGGTTAAATCATATGCAGCTAACTTTTGCCAAGAAAACTTTCCTTTCTAACAAGGAGTTTCATTTTTTGGTTAGCTGTGGATCGCAGATAATGCGTCAGTATGCGAAAAGAACAGCCCGAGTGCGAGTTGTTGGTGGGAGACTCTTCACTTACCCAGGATAACATACATTATTATATGGCTTAGTCTGTTTTCGCCATGCAATTGGTCAATTTGCGGTCCGTAACTTGCTATACGGACGAAAATTTCAAAGAAAATGCTCATTTCGGAGCTCTAAATATCTTTACCTCGGAAAAAAGGTTGAAATTAAGTTACAAGACGTCTATCAACCTTGAGGACTTAGATTTTTACTTTTTCCTTCAACATTTTAAATTGTGTTTATTTGTGAACGAAGGCGATGAAGAAACTAACTCGTAATTTTATCGAAGAGGATTCTAATCAGTTTGAAAATTTTATCGCAGTACACAGTTGAGAAGACGAAAATCCACTGGCAGAGATTCGAGATGTTTTGCCTAAGAGAAAATGAGTAATTCCTTCGACAAATATGTTAACAAACATACCTGCACCCGATCATCTTGACAAGCTTCTTTGCCATTTGCAGTGTTTTTCCAATGACCAACGAAAGAAAGATAGAAGTGAGTTCGAGCCAGACACAATGTCCAGTTTTCAAAAGACTCCAGCGTCACATTAACGAGTGAATACTTACAGTGCTCTTAGTTTTGACTGTAAACCCTGAGGACTGGGATGTTGACTTTGCCTTTCCAAATTTTAACCTAACTTTGTTTTAATGAGAACGAAGCTGATGTGGAAACTGAATCGTAACCTTACCGAGGAAGAGAATGCTAGTCAGTGTTTGAAAATTTTAACGCAGATCACAATTGAAGACGAGAATGAACTGGCAGAAAGAGAGGTTTTTCCAAAAACAATTAACGAGCGAATCCTTCGACAATGACAACAAACTTAGCTTGAAAAGCTTCTTTGCCTTTTGCAGTGTTTTTTTTAAAAGGACAAACGGAGGAAAGATGAAAACGACTTCTAGACAGACATAGTCTCCGGTTTCCAAAATACTCCAGCGTTACATTAAAGAGCTAAAACTTAAAGTGCTCTTAGTTTTGACCGAATAAACTTTTTCAACATGGCGAATTTGTTTTTACTTTCTCGGAAAGCCTTTGTTATGTGCTATTGTTTTCGTGCGCCAATAAAAAACTTTCTTTTTTGACGCCGAGGATCCGTAATTTACAGTATTTAGGTATTTAGGTATTTTATTTATTTGCCACACGATTACAATAATTACAAAAAGATGCCAAAAAAAAAAAAAAAAAATGAAGGAAGAGATGGCGAGGAGGCCTAAAAGAAACTATAGAGCTTATGTTAATTAGGCCTCCTCAATTACAATTTTTCGAAGATGGCGTAAAAATTACGGCGACGGATACAATATAATATGAGGTGGAAAATTAAACTAATCAATATTACGGAAGTTTACAAATCTTGAATATTAAAAGGCTTTTTCCCAAGATTTTTGTTGGAGTATACTAATAATTATTACAAATAAATGCCTTAAGTGCTCTTTTAAAGGAGAAAGGTGAGGAAGCGTTGATGATGTTGGTGTTTAAGGTGTTGTAAAATTTAGGTCCTTGATAAAAAACGGAAAATTGTTTGGTTCGAGTACGGCAGAAAGGCAGACGAAATTTACACGAGTTAATTTTCCAGAAGCATCTAGTTTGAAATGCCAGTTATTTCGATTTACGCGGCCAGTTCTATTACGCAACCGCAACTGATGAAGCATGCAAAATTGGAACTCAGTTTGCTGAAGAGCGAGGAATTCTTCATTTTTCAACAGACCGAAAATTCTTCATCTTTCAACAGACCGAAAACTCCGCTAATAAGAGGTTTTTATACGATAGCTTGAATGTTACGGCCTGGTATGAGTCTGTAAAATTTTGGATACCTTAGCAATTTTTGTTTTTAAAAAATATAATATGCAGCTAAATAATAAACAGTTACTGATGTTGAAAAATGAAGAATTCCTCGCTCTTCAGCAAACTGAGTTCCATTTTTGCATGCTTCATCAGTTGCGGTTGCGTAATAGAACTGGCCGCGTAAATCGAAATAACTGGCATTTCAAACTAGATGCTTCTGGAAAATTCCCTCAGAGGGCTGGGAAAAAGCTAAATTGAAAGGCGGAAACAAAGTCAGGCTTTAATACACGTCACGTCTTACAGGTCAAAGCTATTTTTCGGCCAGCAGCAACAGTTACACGAGCTCGGTTACTCGTTGGCAGGGTTTAAATCTCCCAGTTATTTTAAGGCAATGATTCGCAACTAATTACCGAGTCATGGAGTCGTCGAAGATGCGCCCGGGCTCCAAAACGTTGGCGTTTTCCTCAATATTTCTCTCCCTTGTTGTCTGCTTTGTAGCACTGGTTCACGTCGAGGTCGAACTTCATGCTCATCGACAAATGCTTCAAGTCTTAAGTCAACAAAGAGCGGACAAAATTGAACCACGCAAAACTGTTCAAAATGAGCCGATCACCTCGTCCTTTCACAGAAACTCTGTTGAAGGTAGGTTGCGTCATTTCTTATATTTTATAAACTATTCACTGACTGAGACATAGCGTCGAGGATGCGTCGCATAAATTTTTTCGTAGGAAGCTATTTGACCTCGTTTTGTGTTTATCTTTTGACATGAACAAGGTAGGGAACGTCCATTGACTCCAATGAAAAGAGCGCCCTAAATTAGTAAAAGTGCCAAGTTCGAATGTGATTTGTTGAAAACTTGCTAACGAATTCGAAGACATAGCTCCTCATGATCAATGTCTTTAAGACATTCAATGAATGGTGTACGTTTGGTATCAATATCCAGCAACTAGCAGCAGCAACTCAGCAACCCGCAGCAGTTTGAAAAATATAACATTATTTCCTGATACTGAAAAAAGTTTGGTTTTTCATAGTGCGCAATTTAAGGGAATCTTTGATCTTGTATCCGTTTCAGCTGTTGTGCTATCGAAAAGACTTAATTGTCTTTGTCTGAAAGGATAAAGGATTGTCGGTTACATAAGGTCACATCCGAGATAGTCATATTACCATCAAGTTAATACGCAATAGAAACACTCCCAACTTGTCATGGCGCAATGAGATGCTGATGACCGGATGATGATACGTTTAACAGCATAAACAACGTAAACAACATTCTCAACAAAAAAGGCTTGGGAAAGGAAACCTCAAAGAGTTTGATATCAAAGACATAGTAGGCCCAGGCAAAGGAACGCGGACGACCAAAGTTCCCCTAACTGAAGACATGCGATCAGATAAATAGTATTTACGGCAGCTCCAAAATAACCAAAGAGGCTTTTGAAGCATAGGGAAAACCATTTGAGAGAATTCTGACGTATTTGGTCATTGGGTGCCCCTTATCAATTACGTCAGTAAAAAGCGAAAATGATTTCTTAAAAACCTGCAACAAAGTAGAGCGTTTGGGGGTGACATTAGGCACTTTGCACGATAACATAATTTTACTACTATGCCCTTGAGGGTATTGCTTTCTTGTGCAAATGAGGGCTTTTGTTATTTAGACCTCACTAGGACTACCAAGTTCAAATATGATGAAAAGGAAAGCGAAAAGGATTCTGGTCGTAGTAGTACAATGTATAATGTAGCCATCGTGCAAAGAAATGGCTATTATCCTCCTTATTTATTATTATCAAAGTGTAAACATCACTGTTTTTTTTCCTTTCTTTCCTTGTAGTTGAAGGAGTTCACAGTCGCCAGAAACGCAAAAACAAAAATGTAAAATACAACTCCAGTGCAACTGTCAGTCACAACGATCGAGCCTGGCCTGCACGATGCATTGTCCTAGAGGTATTAGGGGAAGACGTGGCAGGCCTGGTCCCCCAGGTAAGCATGGTCCACCCGGACCAAGCGGGCCCCAAGGACCTAAAGGTAACAAGGGTGCACAAGGAGATCAGGGACTACCTGGGCCTGAAGGCGAAGACGGCCCTCAAGGACCTAAGGGCGATCCTGGTGAATCCATCTCAGCTCCTTCTATTGTGTCACCTCCGGTGTCCATGGTGGTAAACGAAACTGATATAGCGTCACTGCAGTGTGAGTTTAAAGGACATCCAACACCTCAGGTCACGTGGATGAAAAAAAATTCCAGTCTTCCTTTGGACAAACGAATTACACAATCACGTGGTGGACTGACGATTCAGAATGTGACATCACAAGACGGAGGTGTGTACACATGTAGGGCCAGAAATATTCTTGGAGTCATGACTTCATCGGCCACATTAGCTGTTCAAGGTAATTTACTTCCCAATCCTAATGTCCCAGTAGTCTTAGTTCACTGTCATACAACTAAACAACTAAAATACTGTTACAGTACTAGCAATTAAGTATATTGCACTTAAGCTTCGAAAGAGGTTTGGGTCGATCTCTTGGATATGCACTTGTTAGAATATTTACTTGCACCCCATGCTACTAGGCCCCAGGGGATGTCCAGAAAAGATCGCGGCTATCTTAAGCGGAATCCTTGTCGAAAATCATGACGCTGTGAGATTCTGATTACGAGTATGACATCCAACTCCGTCGCTATCGAAAACCAGCATTAAAACAAAACTGTAGCCTTAGAATTCACAGGGGCGACGGCCTTACGCTTGTTACATTCAATGAAATAAATTTTTTGTTCACTAGTATGAAATTACTGTATTGCAAGGTTAACTCAAAGAAAACTCCTCAAGCGTGGCTCAAAATGATCGGGTGATATGCTCTTTCGTGTTTATTAATTTGCAGTTGCTACCATGATCACACAAAAGCCCTCCTCTGCTATCGTTGAAGAAGGAGAAAACGTAACCCTTGTATGCAAAGCTACTGGAGTGCCGATGCCAACGGTTACGTGGCGAAAAGCATTAGGTACCGTGCCAAAAGAAAAGACTACAGTGATCGATGGGAACATGAACATTGTAAGTGTAACGAAGGCAGATGGTGGGACATACGCATGCTCAGCAAAAAATCTCGTTGGAGAAGACTCTGCTGTCGCACTAGTAGCTGTGATTGACATGCTCGCATTTACCCTGACGCCTCCAATAAAGTTTGTAGTCCCTCAGTTAGGTAACTTGATGCTCAATTGCCAAGCCCAGGGATCCATAGAAATTTCTTGGAAGAGAAAAAACCAAAATCTTCCTCAGAATCACGTTATCTTCCCAAACGGAACTTTATTTCTAACTCAGGTGACCACAAATGATGTCGGTACTTACACATGTGTAGCTAAAAATTATCAACGAACAATTAAGGCATCGTCTTTTGTTGAAGTGTCAAAGAACACGTCTTGTAGCAGCATTAAATCAGGGCGTAGTGGAAGTTCTTCAGGTTATTATGTTATTGACCCTGATGGCAAAGGAGGCGTGACTCCGTTCAGTGTGTATTGTGACATGACTGACAAGGGAGGAATTGGCGTGACAGTCATAAGTCACGACAGCGAGAGTAGAACATATGTCGGTAATATCCCTGGATGCGGGTGGAATAACCCTGATTGTTACAGTAAAGATGTGACTTACAATGGAGTGAGCACCGCTCAGCTAACAGCAGCCACCCGAGTGTCACAAAACTGTGAACAGTTTATCAAGTTTGAGTGCAGCAGTGATGTAGGCTTTGTACAGGAGTCGATTGCCTGGTGGGTGTCACGTGATGGAAGGAAAATGAACTACTGGGGAGGAGCTGGTGGATCAGTCAACATGTGCGCATGCGGAGTTACCAACTCCTGCTCAAAAGGTAGAAAGTGTAATTGTCACGATCGTAACAGGGGCTGGAAAGAAGACAGCGGTCTGTTGACGGACAGGTCTGCATTACCTGTGTCACAGATCAGACTGGCAGATTTTGATGGCTCAGACGAGGAAGGTTATCATACTCTAGGGAAACTCAAGTGTTATGGCCAGGCATGAGATTTCTTTAAACATTTTTGCGGTATTTAAAAGTTAATTCATGCAGTTTAAAAAGGCAAAGAAAACTGTCGTGAAAACCGACAAACAGTTCCTTTTTTTCGTGCTTCTCTTTGGTGATAGAGCGCAGATTACTAACGTCCGAATGGAAAACGACCCTCTGGAATACGTCGAGTTGGTCGGAGATTCAAGAACAAGTTTAAAATTGACAGCAATATTCCAGACAGCGGTGTCTGAATAAAAAAAAAACTTTAAAATGGAAAATGTCAGCTGTCATATATTATTGTAGTTTTGAAATACCAGGAAGAAAACGTGCCGCTGATGAAATAGTTGAAAACGTCCTCATCCTCCCCTCCATTTCCCGGACTATTAAAAAATATTCACCTCCTAGCGAGTGGATAATGTGTGAGCTCTGTGTTTCCCAGTTTTTTAGAGAATGATCTTTTAAAAGTCGACAAAATTTGAGGGTTGACTTTTTTTAAGACAGGAAAAGACTTCAAAACGGCATTTTTCCATTTACTGTAGCTGAGCATGGTTTGTGCTCAATGGATTGTTTACAACTCCCATTTATTCGCGTAGAAGAGGCCGTTTCTTGACCTCAGTGTGTCCTAAATGAAGAGATCGGACCTTGGGGCGGAACTTCCCTGTACATAACTTCGTTGAGAGCCCCCCCGGGATTTTGATTTACCTCTAGATTATGCTTCACGCCCATCGAATTCCCAGACTCAACGTAACAGAGAGACAAAAATACCTACCATTAACTCGCACTGTGGCCGTCATATAAACCGATTGCTTTTAACTGTTGTTTAGCAGCACTGGTAATGTAGGTAAATACTTTATTGTAGTTATTGGCAGATTTTCGCAACCTTATTGCAGCTTTTTGTCAAAACATCAAGATTCCCGTACTAACAATAGTGATATGTAAGACAATTGCAAGAGGTCTGAAGATGAGCTATTGCCATCAATTGACTCTGACTTGTTTTCTTAATGTTTACTCACTCTTTTACCTTTCCTTTTGTACCTCAGTGCCCTGAGTTTTCCGGCGCTTTCTTCTCTCTAACCCCCAAGGACTAATTTCAGTGTAATTTTAGGAGACCATTGCCATGAAATTTAAACTTACTGACTGAAACCTCGTGATATGCGGTTGCGTAACAGACCTCGCCGCGCTGATTTTGGAATTAAGGAAATGGATACATTTGAGAAAAAGCTTAATCCTCCCTTAAGCGGTCTGAAAAATAGCCAAAACTGAAGGCAGAAACATGGTCAGGTTTATATGACACGTCTAAAAAACCAAGCCACTATACGGAAAGAATCAAAATTGTACGAGCAGGTTACGTTAAAATGTCGTTTAAGACACTAAAGCTGATTGATGGAGTCATCAAAGACGCACCCAGTCTCCAACAATTTAGCGTTCTCCTCAATATTTCTCTCCCTTGTTGTCTGCTCTGTGACACTGGTTCGCGTCGAGTTCGAACTTCACGCTCATCGACAGATGTCTCAAGTCTTGAGTCACCAGCGAATGGATAATTTTGGACCTCGTAAAACTGTTCACGATGAACCGATTTCGTCCTTACACAGCAGTGACGCGGGTGAAGGTAAGAAAATGGGTGAATGCTGAGACAAAGCGCCCACAGTGCATGACCCAGGATATATAACGTTAAATTTTCACGAAGTTATTTCTAACATGTACGAAAACAACTCAAACATGTACAGTCGAACTTCTATCACGCGGGCAGTCTTGGGGAAGCGGCATTGTGACTGTGTCTAGGGCCAGAGCGTGACCCCTTAATATCTGTGTTATCCGATAATGCAACCATCATACAGGCGTCCCGTCTCCAACACTCTGGTGTTTTCATCAATCGTTTTTTCTTTTGCTCTTTGTTTGGTGGCACTGGTACACGTCGAGTTCGAGCTTTACGCTCATCGAAGAATGCTTCAATTTTTGAGCCAACAGGGAGAAGAAAATATATACTCATTAGGCAAATAAACCGATTGCTTCCGCGCTGAGTTGTGAGAGTTTCGAAAACTGAATGACTTATGGGTCCTTGTATTTGAGTTGAGGCCTTTCATCAAAGAATCAAACATTCTAACAAAGTGCGCCGTAGAATCAAAAACTGGGAGGTTTTTTTATTTGGTTCCGGGTAGAGAACTCAAACGTTAACTGCTTTATCAAGGAAAGACTTTCTTGAATATCGGTTTCAGTAAAAGATTGTTGTGGCGTTGTATTTAAAAGTCTTCCGTTCCATTCCCATACATACACGTAGTTTTAAAAGATGCTCTTCAATATAATGTTATGTGTGCTAAGAATTTCATTTTCCTTCGAATTCGTTAATTGTTCGTAAGTTTTTAGCCTTCAATACAGGCGTCTTCGGAGGAGGGGTGAAGAGGTGTGCAAGCACTAAAATTTCGTTGGTTTGTAAGCTGAGTATCACGCTTTCCTTAGGTGTTAGTTGAGAGGAAATTTTGAAGCAAATGAGGAGAAGGAGTCTGACTGGTGTCTCCCCTTTACCTTTCCGGGGAAAAGGGAAAGGAAAAACACCCTTACAAAACCAATGTATTTTAAAACTGATTCTAATTCTGAACACTATTTTTTTAAGCCACCTTCCTGTAATTTAATGCTGTTTTACATAAACGTTTAAAATTTCGCCAATGTTTGAAATAGATCTTAAGTGTAGTTAAATTGTATTATTTTTATTAAAAGGAGAAGCTCTCTTATCAATTTACAATGTATTTTGTTTAATAAATATGATTAAAATAGGGTATTTAAAATTTATTTTGTGCAAAGAATTACTAACATTGTCACTTGAACAGAGTTCAAATATACTATTTCAAATCTGTTGTAAGACCTTCAATGCTGACCGTATTTTAAGTACCTTTAAATAGCGTAGTTATCAAAACACAGTTTTGAGCTGTATCTAAAATGTATTTTGAGACACATCCACTAAGAGTATCACAAACAGAGTTAAAATAGACCATTTGAAATCAGTTTTAAGGCGTCAAATAATGACCATATCTTAAATACTTTTGAATAGGGTACTTAAACACTGTTTTATTTGAATTGTATTTTGAAGACTTAGGAACGCCCCCCCCCCCTCCCCCCATCTTTCTTTCTATCCCTTCGCACCAGCTCTCCTCGATAATTCACTGATACCCAAGGTAAAAGCCAATAGGCGTTCTCTGCTCGGTCAATCCTGGACTTTGCCATAGGCTGTAATCTAACGCCCAGGAACGAGATATAGGCTGCCATGAAAAGTAAGCAAGTAAGCAAGCGTCTAGCAACGGACAGTTTCCTGCTTTTGAAACTTGATCAAAGACTTTTCGCCACTTTTGAATGTCGTCTTCAATCCGTCTTGTAAAGTGACCAATAATCTGAGTATTTCGATATTATTTAATTGAAAAACAAAACAACATGGATACTCAATCAAGGATGGAAAAACAACACATAACAGTTTGTTAACAACCAGTAGCCAGAGAACGAGAAAGACCGAAGGCAGATCGAGTCTCAATTCGTGTCAAATTGTTGTCAAAGGTAAAATTTTCTATACCGATGGATAAAAGCAGCTGGCTGCTTTTAGAGTCAAATCCATAGAGACTGTCGTGCATTATAAAGGTTGTCATTTTGTTACGCGGTTGGTGTTGGCTATAGTGCTACTATGAAAAAATTACAACTTGTAACACAAAGTTTTCTTTCGGTTGCAGAAACACAAGTCGCCAGAAGCGAAACTCGGAAAATCGAATCAAGAATTCGAACGCCAGTGTAATCATCACTCGTGAGGACTTCAATAGAGAAGTTCAGCTGGCCTTGAATAGATTGCTCTGCAAGACGCATTCTCCAAAGGGAATTAGAGGAAAACGAGGAAGGCCTGGTCTCCCAGGCAAACATGGACCAGCCGGGCCCCAGGTACCACAGGGACCAAGAGGAACTCGAGGAGATAAAGGGCCGCCTGGACCTAAAGGCGTTGAGGGCCCTAAAGGACCCAAGGGCGATCCTAGTGAATCCATCTCAGCTCCTTGTATTGTTGTACCTCCGGTCTCCATAGTGGTAAACGAAACTGGTATAGCATCACTGCAGTGTAAGGTCAAAGGAAATCCAACACCTCGGGTAACGTGGCAAAAGCAAAATTCCAGTCTTCCCGTAGGTAAAAGGATCGTGCAAACAAGCGGTAGACTGATGATTCAAGATGTGGCACCTAGGGATGGCGGAGTGTATACGTGCAAAGCAAGTAACATTCTTGGCGTGGCGACATCATCGGCCAAGTTAACTGTCCAAGGTGATAATTTGAGGTGGGGTGAGGGGGGAATGTTTGGGGGACAATCCAATGCTTTATTGAGGGCAATATTAAAAATTTTTGCTTATCATACCAGCCAAATTGCTTGCTGTTATCCCACGCTGTGGCGTTACGGATATTCGAGCCAAACCGCAAATTGTAGCAACTTTACCAATTTAAAAGCTCGACAAAACTTCCTGCGTAATGTTCTTACTGCCAAACTGCCAACACATAATGTTGTCCATGTACTGGTGTTATGGAGAGCTACCTCTTATCTACTACGTAACGTTTTAGTCATAAGGATAGTGCAGATGCTCGTCGCCGCTTTAGGAGCCGACCATTGGAAAAGTTATGGCGCAGGTGAGAAGATTTTGAGCTGCATGAATACGATGGAATCTCTATTGAGGAGACATCCTTCGGACCGAGGCAAGCGTTCCTTGAATAGAGGTGTCCCCCGAATGGAGGTTGGGCTAGAGCTGGTGAATAATTAACCCGCTAAGAAAACATACAGGAATCATCATTAACTTATCCCTGCGGCATTACATGTTGGCCGACGAGGTGCTTACCCAGGTTCCTATCACATCAATTCAAATAACATTAATTTACCATTAATTGCTTGCATTTTTCACAACCTAGAATGTATGCCGATGACACCAGCCTAACCTATGCCAGCGCAGATTTAAAACTCATAAATGACTGCGTTAACGACGATTTAAACAAGGTGTATATATGGCTATCGGCTAACAAGCTGACCCTTAACTTGACTAAAACTCAGTTTATGTTAGTTGGGTCGAGGAAGAAGCTATCAAAGCTTTCTGAAACTCCTTCTTTTATGATAAACGACCATCCCGTGATGCAAGTGTCAACGGCAAAATCTCTTGGAGTGCATATTGACCAAAACTGAAGCTGGGAATGCCACATACAGAGTATTTGTAAAAAGATTGCTTCTGCTTTGGGTGCAATTAAAAGAATACGACATCTTATTCCTTTTAATGTATTAATTAATGTTTACGACAGTTTAATTCAACCGCATTTTGATTACTGTAATGTCGTATGGAGCAACTGCGGCATTGGTCTTTCCGATGAGCTGCAGAGGCTCCAAAATCGAGCAGCCCGTATTCTAATGTCTGCTAATTCTGATTGTAATGTGGACGATTTGTTCCTGGCACTGGGTTGGCGTAAGCTTAAACACCAAAGACAAGTATCGACGGCTATTATGATGTATAAAACCGTACATGGGATGACTCCCGACTATCTAACATCTAAATTTGTATCTCGTGACGAAATAACTTCTTATCGATTGAGGAATACTGAAAATAAATTAGTCCTTCCACTGCCCCGTACCAATTATTTAAAGAAACGTTTCTCCTATAGCGGAGCTAAGCTGTGGAACAGCCTATCCCATGATTTAAGAGCCATTATCTGAGAAAATCGAGAATCGCACGACACTCGTCAAAAAATCGAATTTTTTATTATTTTGCCAAAACATCCCTTTTAGTGACCTAATTTGAGGAAAAATAGTTTTGGGTTCAAACGATTTATTTTAAAGGAGAAATTAGGAAAAGTTTGGAAAATCGATTTTATGCTCGTTTTTCGCACAAAACACGGCAGGATGCAATGGCAACTTCGAGAGAAGGGTGAACGCGTAAGAAACATTCCCTGACATTGAAACTTCACCGAATTATTATTTTGTTCTTACTCTTGAAAATCCTAAAAGAAAATTTGATAAACAATGCTTTACATTTTTATAATCGACAAGTGTAAAGAGGTCATATTTGTGACGTTAGACGTGCTAGAAAATGAAGGCCAACTTTGACTATTAAAAAAGGCCTCTGGTATATGCCACTTGATCATAAAATCAATACAAAATGGAACCTTGGGTTTTGTACTAACTTACTGGAAAGTTTTAGCTCTGGAAATCAAATACCATCCTGACACCAAAGCAAGCGGTGAGAGCAGTTGAATTGGGAAATTTATGCAAATTAGACGGCTTGCGGACGGTTGTCAAACTAAAAGAAAGGATTTACATGAAAGGATTACTCACCATTGCTTGTAACACGTTTTTACGGCAAGGAAAGTTATTTCCAACTTCTGTTGCGTCGTTTTGAGTCACAAAATATATAATTTTTAGCCAAAAGACAAACGTACGTCTGCTCAGCAACTGCGTCCGAATCCGGCCGTGATTCGAAATAAAGTCACAACACGTCGAAGCAAGAGTTACAAGAGTTTTTACTTCAGTCAGGAGGCAAAAGGAATAAAAATTCATCGCAAACTAATGACTTCGATTTTGAAAACCTTTCATCACTTCAATCGTTCGTCGGCTGATAATAAACATCGCACAAGATCGTATGACCTTTGGCGTGTGACCGGAAATTGGTCACACGCTTTAGTCACGTCAGCATGCTGTCACGAAATTTTCGTAGCTGTTGTCAGCAATTTTAATACAGTTTTCACATTTTCTGACAAGAAATCCTCTCATCGCAGTAGAAACAGCCATGCATATTTATTTTTCTTTTATTTACCTACTAGGCTTTGAAACAGCTTTTTTGCCTTCGAAGCACTAAACAGGAGGGGTACCTCGGATTCCAAGTGTCTTGAGTGATCTGTGGAAGCGAAAATTAAGACCAAAAAAGAACGAATATTTTGAATACTTAAGTAAAGCCACAGCTAAAAAAAATTTGTTCAAAATATTTTCAAACCAAGAAAAAAACATACTTCGATCATCCCCGTGACTTGGAATCTGGCCAGAGTACCCCCTCCCCCTCCCCTCCTCCCCTATGCCGGATCAAAATACTAAGTTCCCCCGGCCCAATTTCCCATAGTCAAGGGAGTATACTCTCTTGCTGTAGTAAAGAACTTGCAGAATAATACCAATTCTCCGCGGTCAACGGATTCAACGCTATAGTTTACTTTGGTTTTGCTTGTTGATTTTTTCGCTATTTGCTCACGATCAGGAGCCTATAACCCCAACCACGACCAAATTATGAAACCTGTTATTACCAGAAAAAAAAACACAAAGAAACAGTCAGTCAGATAGACAGTACATAATAAAAAAGACCTCCATTAAGATTAGAAAAATCAATACATGACACTGTCGAATACGAAAACCCAGAAACCATTTTGTGGAAAAAAGGTTCGCATACAGCTATCAGCTGCTTTTGTCCACACCTCGCCGGTAGAGGTGCGCGGAAACTAGTGATTGTGAAATGGCTTCAAACTATGATCCTATACTGTTGGAATATTACTTATCACAGAAAGCTACACCTGATTTCTTCTAGCAGACCCAATCCTCTTGGTTCGTGTGGACAAAGTAGCTCATCCCGGCTATTTGCACCATGCTACCATAGTCTCCCTAGATTCCCAAGCCTCGCACGCAGTCTTTCCTGTCCCACGAACGTTGGGTAGGATTGTAGGACGAGCCAAAAGAAAGTGAAAGCTATAGGCTCGATGATGCAAGGAAGGTCGAGTATTATATTCCCCTATCCTGGTCGCCAAGGGTAAGTCTGCGGAGGAGAGTGACTGAGAGGCTGTATGTTTGAAAAGTTGACTAACGCCCCCGGGACTAACGCTTTCCCCTGGATAAATCTATATCCAATAAGTAACGCAATTGCTTCTTCTTATTCGCTTGAGAGTGATTTCCGGTGGGTAGCGCTATCCAACGTTTGAACAACAGGGCCCTAAGAATTGTGTTTCGCCTTGCACTAAAAACCCATAAACCTTATAAATTTCACTATGGGACTTCAGCACCTCCCTTGAATGATCCATTTCGCTAAACGGGACCTCAAAACAACGATAACAACGATACTGTGTATCCTAAGGGAGTGTATACTATACTTTCCTGGCTCTCGTCACTCACAGTGAGGTGATGGTGGCTTATACTATAATAGACCTATCACAGTCGAACCTTCATGTGCGACCGCCAAGGCCAAAAGACCAAATTTTCCCAGTCAAAGCCTTACAGTTGGAACCCCCAGTAAACGACCACCTTCTGTAAGTGACTGCGACCACTTTTTGGGCGTCAAGGTTAATTGTTTTCCATAAGCGACCAGTTGACGCATTCTCTGCTCTTCGTTTTTGCTGTGTGCACTATGTTCCTTAGAAAATATGAAGACCTTTAGTGACATCGTGGAACTACACATATCCTAACTTAGTAGATGTAGCCAACAAAGCGAAGGTTCTGTTGTGATTCTAGACTATTCTACATCTCACTCACCTGAATCCCTCTTTAAATTTAGCATGATTTAAAAGCTGTATTTGTCAAAAGAGGTAAAAGATAATATTTTGCCAGGAATTTGTTACACCGCCATTTAATAGAATGTGCCTGGACCTCTTCTCGGAATAGACCCCATGTGGTCCGATTCTTCTAAACGACCACCTCCCGTTAGGGACCACTAAGTCTTTGCATTTTTGGTGGTCGCTTACTGGAGGTACGACTGTATTACTTTGACCTATCAGAGGCTTACCGATAATAAAGGGGATCTGGAAGGGGGCATGGATGCGACAATCACATGCCAGGTCGCTTACTTAAAATAGTGGACATCTAACTGACAATCAAAGTTTGTGCTTATTATTGGGGTTATCTGGTGTTTACTCACCTCCCAAGCTACCCTGGGCGAGCCAACTTTTCCTCCATTTCCTTACAAAACTTGGTAAACCATTTACATGAGAAACAAAAGGTTGGTTCGGATAGACGCCTTACTACCAGTAGTGGGCGGGGTTGAGGGCTTCCGGAAGTCAGCCCTCCACTGAGCCGGTAGTGGTGGCCTTACCCTTCTAGCCCGGCTAATATTTCTCCACTTTGGCTCGCCCAGCTAGCTGGGACAACACGGTCAAGGCTAGACAAAGACAGCATACGCAAGCACTGTTGACTCGGACAAAGTGTTCAGTTTTTTCCTCATATAAACGCTCGCAAAAGTTGGCTCGGCTGGGAGGTTGACCTTCTCTCCTGCACAGCTTTTCTCCATCCATGGGTTCCAAACAGTCTTTTAGCAGTCACGTTTGAAATTTATAGGAAAATGATGTAGCACTTCAAAAAATAATAATAAAAAAATACTTTGTTTTCACAGCCTGTCAATACCTAGAAGGTGTCTATAAAAGTAATCAACTGCAGAACAGGAGTCAATTTCAGTTTTTTGCGCTTTTCACGCTAGCACTGCGAAGCGGACTGGGGCGCGAGACACGCGCGATGCATGGGGAACAAGTTCTGCAGGCTATAAAAGAAATTTGAAAAAAAAAAAACAAATAAAGCAGGCCTGATTTTATTTCGATGAGTCTATTTTTTGTCGCAAGCAAACGTGAAAAATCGTATTAAAATTCGTGACAGTATACTAACGTGACTTAGGCGTGTGACCGATTTCCGGTCACACGCCAAAGGTCATACGATCTTGTGCGATGTTTATTATCAGCCGACGAACGATTGAAGTGATGAAAGGTTTTCAAAATCGATTCATTAGTTTGCGATGAATTTTCAATCTTTTGGCCTCCTGACTGAAGTAAAAACTCTTGTAACTCTTGCTTCTAAAGGACCGCAGTGACGTGTTGTGACTTTATTTCGATTCACGGCCGGATTCTGGCGCAGTCGCTCAGCAAACGTACGTTTGTCTTTTTGACCTTTTGGCTTAAAATTATGGATTTTGTGACCCAAAACGACGCAACAGAAGTTGGAAATAACTTTCCTTGCCGTAAAAACGTGTTACAAGCAATGGTGAGTAATCCTTTCATGTAAAACCTTTCTTTTAGTTTGGCATAAGTGATCATTCTCTTGTTTTTTTGTCACGTAAGACTCAATACTGCCGTATTGGCCCTCGCGTGATTGAAACACGGCAATTTAAACACTTTAACAGAGGAAAATTCTTAAGTGACCTCAATCAACTACCTTGGGCCAATGTTCATTTGTATTCTGATCCCAATGAAATGTGGCATGTATGGAAAGAAATGTTTCTTGGCTGCGTCGATAAACACGCACCACTTAAATCCAAAAGAATTCGGAAAAAACGATCTCCATGGATTACTAGAGAGTTACTGAGCAAAATCCGAAAACGAGATTTCCTTAAAAAGAAGGCAATCTCCTCCAATAACCCGGCTATATGGGATCAATTTAGGTGTGCAAGAAATCAGGCAAATAACGCAATTAAACTCGCAAAAAAACTCTATGTTTCTGACAACCTGGAAGCCAACAAAGGTAATTTGCGCAAAACATGGAATGTTATCAACGAGCTAACTTCACGTAACAGTGGTAAGTCAACAAATATTTTGGAGATCAAGGTAGATGATAAAATAGCAAGTAACCCTTTGGACATTGCGGAAACTATTAACGATCACTTTACAAACGTTGCGCAAGTATTAGCACAAGATATTCCTGTTGTCGATGTTAATCCTGAGTCTTATTTAAAGCCCACTGATCATTCGTTTTCTCTGCAAATTCCGAGTGTTGATATTGTTTCTAACGTTTTGTCGAAAATTGATGAAAAGAAAGCCACCGGTCTTGATATGATTCCGAGTAAATTGTTGAAAATGGCTGCTAATATCGTCGCACCCTCTCTTACCTCAATATTCTCAAAGTCTATTCTCACTGGGATATATCCAAACGATTGGAAAACAGCCAAAGTGACTCCACTTTTTAAAAAGGGCATTAAATCGGACCCTAACAACTACAGGCCGATATCTGTAATCCCTATAGTTTCGAAAGTTTTTGAAAGAATTGTTTATAATCAACTTTTCCATTATCTAGATGATAATAAATTGCTACTAGGTTGCCAATCAGGGTTCCGTTCTCTACATAGTACGCTCACGGCTTTGCTTGAGGCAACAAATGCTTGGTCAGTAAACATCGACAATGGCCTTCTAAATGGCGTTGTCTTTATTGACCTTACTAAGGCATTCGACACCATTGATCATGAGATCATCTTGCGTAAGATGTCGTACTTGGGTGTCGATCAGGCAGCTATAAAATGGTTCTCGTCGTACTTAAGTGGCCGAACCCAAAGATGTAATGTCAGTGGCAAACTATCATCTGCTCGTACCCTCAGTTGCGGCGTGCCGCAGGGTAGCATATTGGGTCCTTTGCTATTTTTAATTTACATTAATGATCTTCCCAACTCCTGCGGGGCGCCGTACCAAGAATGTTTGCCGACGACACCAACCTTACGTTATCTGCTAAGACTTTAACAGAGCTTAAGCTAGCTCTAACCCCTGAATTAAATAACCTTAGCTGTTGGCTGAAAGCTAACAAGCTCAGTCTAAATGTTGCTAAAACAGAGCTAATGATTATTGGATCAAGACAAAGACTATCTGCCCAATGTGACGATGTAGAAATCAGAATTGATGACCAAATTATTAAGAGAGTCGATCATACCAAATCCTTGGGTCTTACCATAGATGCTCAACTCTCTTGGGGTAAACACGTTGAAGAGATTTGCAAGAAAGTCTCTTCAGCTATAGGCGCCCTAAAACGTGTGCGGCCCTTTATATCCAAAGAAACTGCAATTCAAATTTATAACGCTTTAATTATGCCTCATTTTGATTACTGCAGCCCCGTCTGGGACTGTTTGAGTGGTTACTTGAGTGATAAGCTCCAAAAATTACAGAATCGTGCAGCCAGAGTTATTACTAAATCACCCTTTGATGCGAGCTCAAACCACCTTCTCTCCACCCTCAGCTGGGAGAGGCTATCTCTTCGACGAAAGAAACAAAAAGCCGTAATGATGTATAAAACCATGAATGACCTTGCTCCAGAATATCTGCAAAGTCTTTTCTCTCAGCGTCACTCTGCTTACAACTTAAGAAACTCTGAGGGAAGGCTGACCTTGTCCAAACCAAGCACCAATTATTTGAAACGAAGCTTCTCTTACAGCGGGGCCATGTTATGGAATAACTTGCCCAAAAACTTAAAAAACGCTGCATCCGTTGAGCATTTTAAGCGAAATATCAAGAAGGTAGCTGATATATCGGATTCCCACACGGCAATCATGTAAAGCAGTTGTAATTAGTTTTAGTTTTTAACTTAAGCTTAACTGATGATTTCCCGTGTTTAAATAAAGATTTACATACATACATACATACAACCGTCCGCAAGCTGTCTAATTTGCATAAATTTCCCAATTCAATTGCTCTCACCGCTTGCTTTGGTGTCAGGATGGTATTTGATTTCCAGAGCTAAAACTTTCCAGTAAGTTAGTACAAAAGCCAAGGTTCCATTTTATATTGATTTTATGATCAAGCGGCATATACCAGAGGCCTTTTTTAATTGTCAAAGTTGGCCTTTGTTTTCTAGCATGTCTAACGTCACAAATATGACCTCTTTAGACTTGTCGATTATAAAAATATAAGACATTGTTTTTCAAATTTTCTTTTAAGGTTTTTAAGAGTAAGAACAAAATAATAATTCGGTGAAGTTTCAGTGTCAGGGAATGTTTCTTATGCGTTCACCCTTCTCTCGAAGTTGCCATTGCATCCTGCCGTGTTTTGTTCGAAAAACAGGAATAAAATCGATTTTTCAAACTTTTTTAAATTTCTCCTTTAAAATAAATCGTTTGAACCCAAAACTATTTTTCCTTAAATTAGGTCACTAAAAGGGATGTTTTGGCAAAATAATAAAAAATTCGATTTTTTTGGCGAGTGTCTTGCGATTCTCGATTTTCTCAGGAAATGGCTCTTAAGATCTGCAGATTCTTTACATGATTTTAAACGCAAACTGTGTCGCAACAGTTTTGAATGAGATCATACATTAATACAGTTTTACACGGCATCCTTGAAAAGCAGCTTTTATTTGTAAATAGCTAGGTAGTTAAAATTTAATGAATATGTTTTTAATCAGAGTTAGTTTAGTTAGGTATAATAGATCTTAGATTTTTTGTACATGCTGAAGGAATTTTAACCGTGTTTAAATAAAGTTATCTATCTATCTATCTATCTATCTATCTATCTATCTATCTATCTATCTATCTATCTATCTATCTATCTATCTATCTATCTATCTAGTGAGATAGTTAAGTTTGTGAATCAAAGCTTCCACATTGGTCATTAGTGCAAACTTTAAAATGTCAACACTCTTTGTGGTCAGTCAGGTTTTGGGTGCTAAGGTGTCCTCTGAATGGAGGTTAAACTTGGGCTTCGGGACCCAGAAAATGTGTCCCTTTTCCCTGAATGGAGGTGTCCCTTTAATACAGGTAACAGATACAAAGATTATATGGGTGTTTTTCCGGGACCAAAGTTTGTGTCCCCTGAATGGAGGTGTGCCAGAGGAGAGAGGTTCCACTATATTTTTTCATTAGAATATCGATCCCTTATTTCTTTGGTAAATTTTCCCTTGTATGAATAAATTTTTCTGTACTTCGCTCCCCTCCCACCTTTTTATAACTTTTCTAATGGTCCGTTCCTTATCGCACTCACGTTAAGCTGCGTGTGTGGGTTGACTCAGTACCTACCTTTATAAGGTAAGCAGCGTACTGTAAGCACTAAACTGCTAGGAGGCGTGGCAGAGGGTAAGTGAAGGAGAAAAGATAGTTCACTCTTGAATATTTTATGAATAATTCTTTTTTCTTACTTATAGAAACCTCTACGAACGAGAGATAAATATTTTCTTAACTTAGGGGAATTCAAATGGTGTAAGAGTTAAACTCGCAATAAAAGGTGTCTTAAGTTAGAGAAAGAAGATCTTCCTTTTTCGCCCTCAAGAAAAAAGAGGGATATGCTCTACAGAACTCTTGTTTCTTTTTTTTTTATTGCAGTGGGAGCCTTAATTATTCAAAGGCTGTTGTCTGTAATAGTTGAAGAAGGAGAGAACGTCACCCTGGAAAATGGGAGCCTTACAATACTCAAAGTAGAAAAAACAGATGGCGGGACGTATGCATGTACTACAAAGAATCTCCTTGGACATGACACCACAATCGCACAGGTGACCGTGATCGACAGACTTAAATTTACCCTGACTAACTAACTGACTGACTAAAGCTGTCACCTCGGTGTCTTGGAAGTTGATGTTGCACTGTGATGCTCAAGGCGCAATAGAAGTTGACTGGATTAGAGTGGGAAAACATCTTCCACGAAATCATATTTTGTATCCAAATGGTACTTTACTTCTTGGGAACATATCACCAAATGATGCAGGATCCTATACGTGCGTGGCAAACAACTCTCTGCGTTCAGTAACTGCGACATCTGTTGTTAAGGTGATTACACCTAAGTCTTGCAGCAGTCTTAAGTCAGGTCGCAGTGGAAGTTCATCAGGTAATTATACTATTGACCCTGATAGCAAAGGAGGCGTGGAACCTTTCAGTGTGTATTGTGATATGAGTGACAAGGTAGGAGCTGGCGTAACAGTCATGAGTCACGACAGCGAGAGTAGAACTCATGTTGTCCATATCCCTGGGTGTGGTGTGACTTCTGGATGTTACTGTTGTTACAGAAAAGATGTATCTCACACTGGAGTTAGCACAGCTCAAATGGCGGCACTCACTCGAGTCTCACAAACCTGTGAACAGTTTATTAAATTTGAGTGCAAAAATGATGTTGCCTTTGTGCCAGAGTCAGTTGCCTGGTGGGTGTCACGTGATGGAAGGAAAATGAACTAATGGGGATAGGGTTATGCAGCTAAATTTTGCAAAGAAAACTTTGCTTTTCAAGACAAACAGTCATTTTTGTTTAGTTATATGGATCGGCAGATTGTGTCAGTATGGGAAACGAGCAGCCGGCCCGAATGCGGATCTCTTCACTTACCCAGGATATCATACATTACGATAACTGAAACAGTCATTCCTGCCCCGTATTTAGTGGGGCAGGAACGCGTGACGAACCCCTAAGAACGACTGTGTACCGCAATATGCTCAGTTATTTTAAGACCCCACGTTGGTCCGGCTCTCACTCCCCCTCCCCTTGCCTTATAACCGCTCTCTGTCTAACGCCTTTCCCTACTTTGCAATTATTACTGTAATCTAAAGGCTACTGAGTTTCCGGTTATTTAATAGCTCTCCTTAACTTTCAGGCTCATTAAAACTTTGGTTAACAGCCAGAAAAAGCGGAAATGTTAAGCAAAACGGAGGTCATGTTTCTGAGAGTTAAGGGTTATTAATGATGTCGTTATATGGGACACTTCACAGAAAGAAATAACTACTGAAGGTATTAGACTCGAAAATTGCAAAAGTCGAGTTAACAGCCCTCCAATTGCTTCAAGTTTAAACTGATTCGTTTGTTTCAAATACCAACGCTCTTAAGCTGAGTGATGGAGACGTCAAAGACGCGTTCGGTCTCCAACACTCTAGCCTTTTCGTCAATAGTTCTCTCCATTGTTTGTTTCGTGGCACTGGTTCAGGTTGAGGTCGAACTTCACGCTCATCGAAAAATGCTACAAGTCCTGACTCACCACAGAGAAGGAAATGTTGCGCCAAGCCAAATTGGCAAAAAAAATGGCAAATGGGCTTCTTATTTCTTTAATTCATGACTATTTCGTACTACGATATTAAGTATTTATAAGCGTTTTGAGAGTTATGTATGGTTGTAGAGGGAGTAATATACAACGCATGTTGCTTCTTTCTATTTCAATATACGCAAAAAATTAGGTGTTTTTAAACACCTAATAATGTAATTTTAAAATATTACATTATCGAGATGGAAGTTTCAGATGTGGCGGTAGTACGTGCTATAGTGAAAACTTCCTCTTTAGCTAAACTGCTCACAGGAAGTGAAAGAAGAGATGATAAAGCCGTTCGGCTACATGAGGTCACAGGGTGTGGTATATTTCCTCATACGAGCAAGAGACTCGTCCACACGTACCCCAATATTTTTGAAAACGGAGATTTTTTTCTCGACTTGAATAAAAAATATGACTCCAGAGGTAGTGTAATGGATCGTTTTTCGCCTGTCCAAACGAAAGTCCAAATACGATAGCATCCCTGATAGGGCATGCACTGTATGATGTAGGATGTACATCATGATATTTATTTGAAAACCTCCGTTTTCTCTTATTTTCTTCCCTCAAAACGTCGTCGCGACAACAACAGATGTGTAACATTACGTCCGGTATGGTAACAAACTATGTAGCCGCAACACGTGGTAGTTTTGTACAGAAAAACCTCCCCTTTGTCTGAAAGAATAAGGAGATATGTTCTGCCCTGCTACAGGTCGAAAGCCGAGATGGAGTCAAAATATGTGTTACTCTAACCAAAATTCTTTACAAACCATTAGTTGTTGATTAAAAAAGAGGGAATGGACACGCGTAGTGATATTCCTGATGATTTGAAAATAGCAATACAGTAATACACATAACAAACAGTGTAGCAGTCATGCTTCAATTAATTGAAGAAACTGGGATAAAACCTGAAAAATATTTGGAGTTATATTTTAACTCACAAGAGAAGACGACCAGTATTCTTCTAAAATTTGGTTTTATCACCAATTGTGTTTATAATTTAATTGCAGAAACACACAGTCGCTACAAACGCAGCTCAAAAAATAAAAACAAGAAATCAAACACAAGTCTAATTGTCAGTCGTGACGACATCAAAAGAGAAGTCCAGCTGGTCCTGAGTAGCCTGGCCTGTAAGGTAAACTGTCCGAGAGGAATAAGGGGAAGACGAGGAAGGCCTGGTGCCCCAGGCAAGCATGGTCGTCCCGGACCGCGTGGACCCCAATGACCGAAAGGAAACAAATTAAAGGTACTCAAGGAGATCAGGGGCATCCTGGACCTAAAGGCGATCAGGGCCCTCAAGGACCCAAGGGCGATCCTGGTGAATCCATCTCAGCTCCTTCTATTGTGTCACCTCCAGTGCATATGGTTGTAAACGAAACTGGTATAGCCACATTGCAGTGTGAGGTTAAAGGAAATCCACAACCACAGGTCACGTGGCTGAAACAAAACTGCAGTCTTCTCGCTGATAAACGAATCGTCGAATCACGTGGTGGATTAATTATTGGAGATGTGACGTCACAAGATGGCGGACTCTACACTTGTAAGGCAAGAAATATACTTGGCGTTATTACATCATCCGCAGCGTTAACTGTGCAAGGTACATAAAAATGCCTACTTAGCTTTAACTTGTCTTAATTCAATTGTTTATGAGCCTTTCGTATGTGCGTGTTATCAAAAAATTAGTTCATTACAAGGAAATTATACATTGACTTCTGGCAAAAGCATCTCAAGAAAGAGAGCGCATGCAGGTCGGCAACAAAAAAAGCTGGCTTAATTCTTTGTTGTGTAGTTAAATGCATTCAAATTTTTTGAAGTATTTTAAGATACTAAATTGTTCACACACTGTCTCTGCAAGTGCCAGGGGCGCCCCAACGACAATTTTCGGAAAATATCTGTTCAGAAGACGATTTGAGATCTAGAATTTTCGGAGCATTTGTTGTAAAATTTCTTGCTTGCCTGCCTTTCCTAGGATTTTCGAACATCTAAAAAATGGTATAATTGCTTATATTTAACGGATTTTTACCATTAAAAGGCCCCGTAGAATTTTCAGGAACCTTTTTTCTGGCTGAAATTTTCGGAAAGGTAAGTTTTGATCCCTATAATTTTCGGATTACTAGACTTTCAGCTAGGAAATCCGAACAGATGAAAAATGTTTAGGGGATAAAAATATGCCTATATCTACCGTTTAAATAGCAAAATACGTTTAACAATGCTATGTTTAAGTGGTTTTGAACCATATTCTCGTTGGGTGCCCCTGATGAATGTTCCAGTGACAGCTGTAGTTGTAGAGTTACAATTATTTGCTATCTCTTCTTCAACGTCGTTGTCATTACCACCGCGTTTTCTCACTGCATTTTCAATTACGAACGTTAGGGGCATTTTATCAGTGTAAAAAATGAACTGCAAAGCTTGACTTCAGTTGCTTACTCGGATGTTTGGTATGATAAACTGACCATACCTGTTGCATTCTTTTGTAGTTGGTGCCGTGATCACTCATAAACCCTTGTCTATCATCGTCGAAGAAGGGCAAAAGGCGATTTTACAGTGTAAAGCTAGTGGTCGCCCAACTCCCCGAATCACGTGGCGAAGAGCATTGAGTCACTTGCCCAAAGGGAAGACAAGGGTGGTTGATGGCGATCTGACCATAGAGGGTGTGGCTAAATCAGATAGCGGGACTTACGAATGCTTAGCAAAGAATCTCCTGTGTCAGGAATCAGCTGTCGCCATACTAATGGTGACTGACAAGCTTAAATTCACCATTACCCCTCCCCTGAAAGTTAAAGCGGAAACATCAAGCGATTTGATGTTAAACTGTAAAGCTCAAGGTTCAACAGGAACTATTTGGAAAAGAGTAAGGCAAAGTCTACCTCAAAACCACGTTCTATATTTTAATGGCACATTGCTACTTCGGAATTTGAAGCTGAATGATGCTGGCTCTTATAAATGCGTTTAACGAAACTCCTAGCGTTCTATTGAGGCGATGTCTGTTGTTGACGTGGGTGAGTATTTGATCAATTAAAAATTAACTAGTTAATGTAAGCTTCTCAAAATTAACAAAATATGATAACAAAAAGAAAAAACAGGTTATTTAGGGCCTGTTTACATGGAGGTAGGGGACCCCAGGTAGGTGAGGTAACCCGCTTAGGTGGGGCAACCTGCCTTTCCACTTAATCTCTCATTTTAATTTGGTAACGTTTACATGATAGGTGGGATGACCCACCACATGTTACCTCACCTATCTGGGGTCCCCCACCCCCATGTAAACAGGCCTTTAGTAAAATGGACAGTTTTTTCATGAGGCTTACCGTTTACCGGGCTGGGAAGGCATTTGCCGCTATCAATAGACATTGCCATTGTTATAGGAAATTATAATTATAATTTCACGCCCTATGAAATTAACGCAAATTTCAAAAAGTTGCGTTAATTTAAGCCGTGTTAATTTTATCAAGCATTAATTTCCGTGCCGTTAAATAGGTGGAGCGCTAATTTTCCGCAACCTTAATTGCCATTATCTTTTTGGCTCCAAATTCTCGACTTTAACTCTTTTAGCGCCTTAACGTACGAAGGGGATCAAGCGAAGAAATCTGACCACTTCGAGGGTTGTTCACAGTTTCACTGTTACTGGCGGATCTCCTCCCTGATAAAATACTCCTCTTTCTTAGGTGTCAAGAAGATCTGAAGTGCATCGAGAATTTGGGGCCAAAATAATGGAAATTAAGGTTGCGGAAATTAGCGCGCCACTTAATTAACGGCGCGAAAATTAACGCTTACAAAAATTAACGCGAATTAAAGAAGCACGAACTTTGCTTTGCTAACTTTGTTCTTGTTCTCTTAACAAGCTCTGTTTCTTTGTGAACATCGGGTTTATTTCCTTTATTTTGAAATGTTACCTTCCCTCGCGCGTCAATGTCCTTTAATGAAAAGCCGTTTTCCACTAAATTCGTGATAATTTAAGTCGCGTTAATTTCCAATACCTTGGTTACTGATAATGACAGAAATCAAAAAAGGAACAGCAGACGCGGTAGCTCAGCTATTTTGGCAGAACTGGAGAAATGATTATACTACGTATGATGATAAGAATTTGGCCGATCCACCGCTTAGAAACAGAGAAAGAATACTTCAACTTTAATACAATCTAGACAACAGAAAAAGGAATATCGTATAGATAATGAAAACAATCTGAAATGTTATGGCCAGAGTAAAACAAAGACAGATATATAATATGTTAATTATAATTATTAAAATCTAAATTATTGGATAATGCAATTCTAGAGCTCTGATTGGCTTATCCATCATGGTATATTGGCCCTTATACCAACCCTTATACCATGCTCTCCGAATTATGGTCAGTGTACGCGTCTGCTCAAAATTAAAAACAAACTGAAAATCGGTTTTCTTTTCCAAAAAGGGTCGGGAAGAATTCTCGATACTTTGTGGGCGTTTTTCATAAAACAATTATTCCACTCGCGCTTGTTGGATATATGACATCATTATAGCCAGCTCAGCGCTACTCGCCTCGTCGGCCATCTACCCTCTTATATCCAAAGCGCACTCGTAGAATATTGCTAATTAGCATGTACTAAAACAGTACTCAACCTCCGGATATCCAGTGCTAATCACTTATTCACCTCCAGTTCCTCCGAGCAAGCGAAGTAGCGTCTCCTTCAAAACCATATTGATACAATTAATTTAAGGTGGCTCGATACAGTTTTTCAGGGCCAATACCTCCCAAGTTTGAGCATAAACTATGTCGCCATAAACAAAGTTTTGGAAAAATTGCCACCACAGTTGTATTAGATAAAGATGAAAATTTGTTATGATCAGGGTTGCAACGGCATCGGAGTTGTCATAGCAACGAAATGACGCTATTACCTATTTTACTTGCAGCAGTGTATCTGAGAACTGTTCTTCCAAAATCGTTCACGGGAGCTTTTTCCTCCAATAGCAGCCTCGATGTTCGTGAAGTTTAAGCGAAATCTGTCCGAGCGTTATCGAGATATTTTGGGATGAAGTTTTTATGATTAGAAACAAAGTAAAAAATGGACAATATTGTTGTTTGGCCGTTATCTGTAGAGAATGAAGCGCTTTTGACATGCAATTTCACCTGATAGTAGTTTCAATCTTTTTAAAAACGTGTGTGAAAGATCATGGAGATAGCTCCAGCCGATTGCTAGAAAGAAGGGTTTTATTATAACGAGCCGCACGATCTTAGCAACCAAAAAAAACGCCTCAGTATCCAGCTGAGATAGCTGAGTAAAAGTCAGCTATCTCAGCTGGATACTCAGTAGCTTGCAACATTCCCTATTCCATTAATCTCTGATCGTATTTCGCATCTAATATGATAGAGGCGTCCATTTTCACGCAATCATGTCATCATCCTAGGGCGAGAAATGTAATTAATTAAAAGCTCGGTATCTAACAAAATGTACGGCTTTGGTTTCGGAAAAATAATTCAGTGCCGTCTAAAAAGAAATATATTTAAGTCTGCGGTCGATCTCATTGCCAACACAGACAAAAACGATTAAGTACATTTACATTGATTTAGTACGACGAAATGATAGGATATCTTTCTTTCTACGGGTCGAAATACTAAACGTGTTATATATCCTAGAAGCGCTCAGGCATAATAACATCATGCCAGGACTTCTACCTGGATGAAAAAGAAAGGATATAGAACAACTACCTAATTCTTTTTTTACGGCTACGGGTCGAAATACTAAACGTGTTATATATCCTAGAAGCGCTCAGGCATAATAACATCATGCCAGGACTTCTACCTGGATGAACCAGAAAGGATATAGAACAACTGCCTAATTTTCTTTTTTTTCGGCTACGGGTCGAGCTGCTACACGTGTTATATATCCTAGAAGCGCTCAGGCATAATAATATGCCAGGACTTCTACCTGGATGAACCAGAAAGGATATAGAACAACTGCCTAATTTCTTTTTTTTTTTTCGGCTACGGGTCGAAATACTAAACGTGTTATATATCCTAGAAGCGCTCAGGCATAATAACATCATGCCAGGACTTCTACCTGGATGAACCAGAAAGGACATAGAACAACTGCCTATTTTTTCCTACGCGTCAAAGTTCTAAACGTGTTAGCTGATTTTGCGGTGCGCAAGAAAGGATAATTTACCCGACTTGTAAACAGATATTTCCTTCAGCCGATTGTGTCTCATGCAGGAGAATGTCATAGTGTCTGTGTTGTTTTGTTTCTACTGAAGTTTAATCAAAGAAAGCTTAAGCGAAAATAGGGAGATCGCAATTTATACTCTTACGAACTATAAATTAGGGCTGACCTAGAAGACACATTGAATTGTGTCGCCATCCTTCAAAATATAATCTGGCTGGGTTTAGAGAGACAATTTCCTCTTCCATCCAGATTTACTTGGTATGTGTGTTTGCGAGAATCTTCAGACAAAGAATTGGGTAGACACTGATTCGAATGGCTTGGCGATACTAAGTGCTTAAGTCTACTTACCGATTACAACATGTTTTGGAAGTATTGAGAAGCGCGCCAAACGAGGTTGTCACAGCGTTCTCGAGCGAACACGGCGCGACTTGGATTGATAAAATTACCATTACATGCGGCTATCATGCCAGTGATTTCTCCTTTCGTCGCATAGTGAATAGTTTGTGAGCACATCCTCGACTCTCGAAACATTTGTCTTGCGCCGCTATAGAAGTTGCTTCTCCCGCGAACCATAGGTAGATTTCCCGCTTAACATAATGTTTGATAATTTATGCAAAAGTTGACCTCGTGAAAGTCAGCAGTGCAATAATCGACTCAAAAATAAACAGACTTCCTTCAGGATTTTGAACACGGTTTTAATTAAAGTACTTTACGAGCGCTGCGGTAGTTGACCGCAAAAGTATTACAGTGATGGATACTCAACTGGATGATTACGTCACTTCATAGCAACCAGACGGTACGAATTTTTTAACTTCCGGAGCGCTGAGGCTCGTAGTGCAGTTTTGTAAACATTTTGGTCTTCTTTAAAAAAATAGCGAATAATTTTTAAACCGCTCGATAGATTTTTTTTAAAATTTAAGATTCTTGAGATTAAACTTTCTTTTATATGACCTTTTAGTTTCAAGATTATTGATACATTGTAAGGCAGTAAAATAAGGGCTACAACTCGTTACTTTTTTATCGGAAGTTCCGTTATTACAAGTGAAAGCCTCTCATTATTCAAGGCATTGTCTCCAAGTTTCATTTTCACGTGAACAACAGTAACTAACAATGCATTTGACATATGCAAAAATGCTAGCTATTGTTATACGCGAAAATATGAAACTTGGAGACAATACCCTGAATAATGAGAGGCTCACATTTGTAAACACAAAATTTCTGCCAAAATATTGGCGAATTGTAGCCCTTATTTTACTGCCTTACAATATATCAATAATCTTGAAACTAAAGAGTCATGTAAAAGGAAGGTTAATCTCAAGAATCTTATTTTTTTTTAAAAAATCTATCGAGTGGTTTAAAAATTATTCGCTAATTTGTTAAAGTAGACAAAATGTTCAAAAACCGCTAACAAAAGCGCCTCGATACATACTAATCAAATCCTTCTTTCTAGCAATCGGCTGGAGCTATCTCCACGGTCTTTCACACACCTTTTTAAAAAGATTGAAACTACTATCAGGTGAAATTGCATGTCAAAAGCGCTTCATTTTCTATAGATAACAGCCGAACATCAAGATTATCCATTTTTTACCGTATTTCTAACCACAAAATCTTGATCCCAAAATATCTCGATAACGCTCTTACAGATTTCGCTTAAACTTCACGAACATCGAGGCGGCTATTGGAGGAAAAAGCTCCCGTGAATAATTTTGGAAGAACAGTTCTCAGTGCCGAGAAATACTTCTGTAAGTAAAATAGGTAATAGCGTCATTTCGTTGCTATGACAACTCCGATGTCATTGCAACCCTGATCATAAAAGATTTTCATCTTTATCTAATACAACTGTGGGGGCAATTTTTCCAAAACTTTGTTTATGGCGACGTAGGGCGCTTTCCATTTACTCAAAATTTCCGGAATTTCCGGTTCGGCGGTAAATGGAACACGTTTCGTCGGTTCGTCCCACTGGAAAATTCCCAGAAAAAGTGGAAAATGTAAAAAGGTGGTCCCGTTTTCCCGGTTGGAATTTCCGAACGGAATCTCGTGTTCCATTTACGTTTCTCGTAGTTTGTACCAGTTCCAGGTCCACGGTCGGGCACCGCCACGTACCGGGGTTTACGACCAAATGGAACAACGTTTTACCAATCGGAAATTCCACTTTTGCTACCACCGAAATTTCCGGGTTTTTTTCCTAAATGGAAAGCGCCCGTAGTTTCTGCTCAAACTTGGGAGGTATTGGCCTTGAAAAACTGTATCGAGCCACCTTAAGCACTCTCGTCTCGCTGACATAAGTATGTAGCCTTCTTAACTTGAATACGCTCAAATTTGTCAATAGCTTTTGATGAGAAAGGTGACCAAACTTGGCGTACAATAAAACATCTTGAATGTTACCATGTCCTTCCAACCTCTAATGTCCTTTCTAATTCTCATCAAGCCTAAAATTCTGTTCGCTTTTCTCGCAATGGCATCATGACAATTCACATGGAGAGATGATGGTTGCTGCAGAATTCATTTGTTCCTCCAAGACAGAACCGTTTAAGGTCATATTTGATACGATTGGTTGCTTCTTCGGAATAATTCGCACTAACTTGCCTCGCTTACATCGAAGGTTATCCTGTTAAGGTGGCCCAAACCTATTTATATGGGTGTTGGGTATGCTTTTAAATCGCATTTTTCAGCAGGAACGATTTAAGCGATTTTCGCAGCACAAAATTCTGGTCAAAATTAACCCTAAAATGCTACGCTAACACATTGGTGAAAGCTGACGAACAAATAGTCAGAGGAGGAGTGCCGACGCCTATCTCCTATCTGAAACGGCACTCTCATCCAAAGATTAATTGCAAGAAACTGGGTAATCAGAAACCTGGGGCGAATACGGTTAGCATTTCAAGAAGAAGAACTTTAATTATGATGAATGCGGGTGAGAAAAAAGAACTTCTATTTATCAAAGTTACTTTGTATTTGCCCTTTTCGTTTCAAAAAACTGTCTCAACAAAACAAAATATAGCAACTACGAGAAACTCTAAAGAGTGTTTAGCGTCACAGGTTCACGTTTTGAGGAGAAATGGATCCATAGTTTCAACGTTCTCCTTGGCATTTTGCTTGAAAAACTGGTAGCTTTTCAGTTCTACATCAAGGGAGCTTCACCCCGGGTAAAAATTGGCTATTGGCTGCGGAAGCTTCTTGGCACAAATTTCGAAACACGTGCGAAGGAGGATACCTAAATACCGAGCCAGGACTTCGAGCCAGGACTCCAGTCACGACGTATACTAGAAATACGTCATCGCAAAAAGCTCGCGATGTTGTAAAGGGTTAGCAGTAAGAATAAAGGGAAACAAGCCAAAGGGAAAAAATATGAACAAAAAAACGAAAACTAAACAGAAAAAAATGTCCAAGGAAAACGAAAATGGTCACATCGAGAGTTAAACCTACACCTTGACCACCTTCTACGCGAGCGGCCGGCTCCAAGACCACTGTGGGCCACGCTGCTGCTGAATAACTAATTACGTAAAATTAATAGTCTTAAACCATTTTCCGGATTTATGCAACTTATGGTCAGAAGAGATAACTGTATGCATGACTACAGGAGTCGATTCAAGTGAGAAAACATTTCATACAACTTCCGGCGATGAATGGAAATTCTCATGGGACAGCAAAACGAGAACAAAAACGATGGGGCTGAGACATAATCGACTGTTTATAGTCCTTTTTATATAGAAAAAGGTAGATCATATTGAGACAGACTTCCAAAATAATGCGTAGTGCGTATATTAAGCCACTTCAATGTAAAATATGGACATCAACGCAAACTCAAACTACACTTGTCTAGTCTTCTATCAGTTGAACTTATAATTGCTAAAACGCCGAAAAATGTGGTCACGTCAGAGGTCGATCAGCTGTTGATTATTGTTTTTATCACAGACATCAACGAATGTTCCAGCAATCCTTGTTTAAACGGAGGATCGTGTACTGACCAGATTAATGGATATGTTTGTAGCTGTCGGCCTGGATACGCAGGAGCACAGTGTCAAACAAGTAAGAAATATTTTTAACGTAATATCTCCTGAATAGTTTTGGCAGAAGTTGTAATCCATCTTTTACTTTTGCCATGAAAAGTTGACCTCAGTTTCTCGTGTTGTACTTTTTACCACAGACATCAACGAATGTTCCAGCAATCCTTGTTTAAACGGAGGATTTTGCGTTGACTACGTTAATCGATATGCTTGTCTATGTCAGCCTGGATACACAGGGACTAGGTGTCAATCAGGTACGTGGGTATTAGCATTTAAGACACTGCAAATGCTTGTGAGGGAAACAATCCTCGTCGAGGAGGCTATTTTACATTCAAGAAGACTTCTTTCGTACGAGAATGACGGGGATAATTCATTGATTGTCTTGTCGCATTGTGGCTCCTCCAACTTTGGCCCATCCCTTCCTGGTAATTATTCCATAGTTCCTTATACAAGGAAAAAAGGATGGCGTCTTTTTCGAAAGCATATTGAGACAATTTAAGTACTCTTCATCGCTGACACAGTACATATTAAGTAGCCCAAATTTTTCAATAGTTTTTGATGAGTATAGGGTGACCAACACAACATGGTGCAATACAACACCTTGAATGTTACAATGTCGTTTCAACCTCTACGTGTTCTTCCTAATTCTAATTATCAAGCCCAAAAATCTGTTCCTTTTTCTCGCAATGGTATCAATATGACAATTCACACAAAGAGATGATGGTTTAAGGTGGGCCAAGGCTGCGAAATTCGTCAATTTCCTCCAAGACAGAACCCTTCATTTACGGTCCTATTTGATATTAAATAGTTGGTAATTCGCACTAACTTGCAGTACTTACACCGAAGGTTATCTTGTTTAAAGATGACTCCATGTTTAGTTTATCGAGATCCTCTTAAAACATCAGCTGATTATTAGGGCAAGTTATTACTCTAAATGCCTTACATTGGTCTGCATAAAGTGCCACCGATTTCCCTGGAGTGACCACCCCACGAGGATCACTGATAACTTAAAATAAAGAAAACAGGGGCTCAAGATTGATCCTTGCGACATACCAGACGGGATTTTTAGCGCACATGAGCAATTGCCATCAGCAATAACCCCTTGCTTACGATTTGATAATCGGGAACACCCTTTCACGAAGCCATGCTGCCAATCAGAAGAAAAGGTGAATAATTTTTTCCTGATTTTTGCCCTAAACGAACAACCATATTAGGAAATGGAGCTTTAGATTTAACGTTCTCCTTGGCATTTTGCTTTAAAAACTGGTGGCTCTTCAGTTCCAGATAAAGGGAACTTCACCCCGGCTAAAACATAGTTAGTGGCTGCGGCAGCTTCTTGGTAGGTATATCCCGATTGCGCTGGAAAATTCGCCACAAAGTGCTCAAGTGGTGCAAGAAAATTTTTTAAAAAGTGCTTGAAATTACGAAATAGTGTTCGAAAGTTGCTCGTAGTTTTTAATTATTTCCTAACAGATGTTCATAGTTTCTTAGTTTTATCAAAGCTTTAACCCCCGATTTTCTAATGGGTGACCAAACTAGAAGTGAAACGCCAATGTTTTTTTCCAAAATCGACTGTTCCCACGGTTAAAAGGATTACATTTTCATGAAAACAGTCAGGCGACAAGGTGGAATTATTCAAATTCGTGATAAAAGAATAACTCAGCTTACCGAAAGACAAAATATTGCATTTAACATGTGGAAAGTTGTAAAAAAAAGTGCTTAAATGTTGCCCAAAAGGTGGAAAAACGCTCACATTCTGCTCAAAAGTCAAGAAAGTGCTCAACATTGCTGGGAATTTAAAATAGTGCTCCAGATTCGAAAAAGTGCCGAAAAAGTGCCCAGCGCAATATATCGCGACATGCCTACTTCTTGGCACAAATTTTCAAAATACGTGCGGGAAAGGATACCTAAATACTGAGCCAGGACGTCGAGCAGGGACTCCTGTCACGACGTATACTAGAATCTCGTTATCGCAAAAATAACGCGAAGCTGTAAAGGGTCAGCAGTGGGAATAAAGGGAAACATGCCAAAGGGAAAAAATATGAGCAAAAAACGAAACTAAACAGAAAAAAAATGTGCAAAGTAAACGAAAATGGCCACATTGAGAGTCAAACCTACACCTTCACCACCTTCTAAGCGCGAAGCTAGCTCCCAGACCACTGGGCCGGGCCACGCTGCCGCTGAATAACTAATCACATAAAATTAACAGTCTTAAACCATCTTCCCTGGTGAATACAACTTATGGTCAGAAGGGAGAGCTGTATGACTAGAGGAGTCGATTCCAGTGAGAATACTTTAAATACCACTTCTGGCAATGAAGGCAAACTTTCATGGGACAGCACAGCGAGAAGAAAAACGATGGCTGAGACATCATCGACTATTTATAGTCCTTTTTATATATATAGAAAAAGGGAAGTCATATGGAAACAGACTTAGAAAGAATGGTTCATCTGTATTAAGCTTCTTAAATCATCAACGCAGACTCAACTATACTAGTATTCTATCAGTTGAACTTATTGCTAAAACGCCAAAAGTGTGGTCGCGTCAGGGGTCGGTCACCTGTTGACTATTGTTTGGGGACAACAATCTTTTAATGTTTCTATTTAAAGTTGAGTATTCCGGTGTTTTAATTTTTTATTACAGACATCAACGAATGTTCCAGCAATCCTTGTTTAAACGGAGGCTCGTGTACTGACCAGGTTAATGGATATGCTTGTAGCTGTCAGCCTGGATACACAGGAGCACAGTGTCAAACAAGTAAGAAATAATTTTAACGTAATGGACCCCTGAATAGTTCTGGCGAAAGTTGTAATCAATCTTTTAATATTATCATGAAAAGTTTACCTTTCTCATATAATTTGTACTTTTTGCCACAGACATCAACGAATGTTCCAGCAATCCTTGTTTAAACGGAGGATTGTGTACTGACCAGGTTAATGGATATGTTTGTAGCTGTCAGCCAGGATACGCAGGAGCCACGTGTCAATCAGGTACGCACGCATTAGCATTTAAGACACTTAATGCTAGTGTGGGAAATGATCCTCGCCGAGGAGGCTATTTGACATTCAAGAAGAGTTCTTTCGTATGAGAATGACGGAGATAATTCGTTGATTGTCTTGTGGTACTGTGGCCCCTCCAACTTTGGCCCATCCCTTCCTGCTAATTATTACACAGTTCCTTATTCAAGAAAAAAAGGATGGCGTCTTTTTCGAAAGCATATTGAGACAATTTAAGTACTTTTTACTGCGAACATAAATTATGTAGCCCAAGTTTTTCAATAGCTTTTGAGAAGAGTAAGGTGATCAATATACTGGAACAAGGCTCCGTAGTGGGGGAAAAAGGGTAAAAAACGGATTTTATAGAGGAAACATTTCGGCGAGCGGTGGCATGTGGAGGGGGAAAGGGCGGCGGAACCTGCTGGAGACAGGGCTTTGATGCCTCCGTTTATGATACCAGATTCTGGTATCATGCTCTGATTGGTCAATTGACGGTGCTGTAGACAGTATCGCGCTCTTTCAATATCACGCTCCTACAATTGGGGGAAAGATTTTTTAAAACACGTATTTCGAGCAAGCAAAAGCCCGCAACACTCACCTCATTTTCTACTATCGATTAACAAATTCAAAAGGTTTCCCTAATACTTACGTTATAAGACACATGGCTAATATTTCATCGTGTACTATTGAGTTATGGTTGCGCTTGGGAGGATTGCTAAGCTCAGTTTTTTGACGTCATCAGACCTCATCAGCGTGCTCATCGGAGTACGAAGCACTGTAGCGCTATTAACCTGAGATCAGGCTCTATTAACGCGACAACGTAAGAGAGAATGTATGAAAGCAGCTAAAATTGGGCCTGATCTCAGGTTAACGCAAAGGTTAGCAGTATTGAAATTGATCAGGTGAATACTCTAGCTATAGTTTTCTGTAGCCTCCCGTGCCTATTTTGTAGCCATAACCAAAAATCATCTTTCCTGAAACCACATGGGGCTAGAGTGTTTAGAGTGTTTAGTTCCTCCTCGGTTGACTCTGTCCGTTAGTTGTATTTGAATGTCTTTCACTATTAAGTCCTTCTCTTTAGAGAAGGATATTAAAGAGCACCCGATCTAAGTTCCCGTGTCCGCCTGTAATGTGAGATTTATGATTATTAGGCCTCATTTTAAATTTGTTTTTCTGTGGTTCCACCTCTTACTGATAACCATAGACTTTGCATACTGAAATAAACTGCAATAGACGAGTTACAATTCATGCTATAATAATATTTTTTTTTAGACAAAACAGTAAGTGGTTACTACAGTTGTACCCCCAGCTTGAAGCGGCAATGACCTTAACCTAAATAGTTTACAAACTTCGCATCTCTTCGTTCCACATTTGTTCTAAATGGAATTAGGTCTTCCTGCCTTTTGCGACACTTGATATACTGATCCCATCATGACGAGATTCATACGACTTTGAAATTCACCACAGGGAGGACGTTTCAATTTCCGGTGTCCTTGTAAAAACCTAATTAGGATTCAATTAATAGCCACTAATCTGTCATGACTTGTGTACTTTGCGTCACTGATGGAAGACGAGCTGAGACGAAAGACAGATACTATTATTTTGTATCACAATGCGATCTCGCGCGAATTTCAAAGCCGGCATGAAAGTGGCGCGTTCGTCGGGAAAAGCATCTTCAGTCTTTGGACCCTCGCTTGCCAAACAAAGGTAATCTCGTACGCAGTATCAGTGACCAAATGGTTTTACCGACAGATATAATTCATGGCAAGTCAAAATTTTATGCTTTTTATGTAGAGATGATGTTTGGAAGTAGCAGGGCCGATTATTTATAGCTATTTATGATTTGGTCGATAGTACAGATAGTACTGGCGCTCGAGTCAACCCATCAAGGTTTGGTTTTTCAAAGAGGAAAGATCATGTTGTTGTCGTTTCAACCTTAGCACGAGCCTTTAACTTGCGCCGATGAAATGCAGACGAAAGCGGGTTTAAAGCGATCAAAGAAGGACTAAATTGCAGCTACTAGAAAATATAGCGGGAAGCGGTCAGAGAAGTCAGAGAAAGCGTTTTCGTCGTGCGGAGAAGATCTCGAAAAGGTACTTGGTCGTGGATTAATGAATTGGGGAAATTAAAATGAGGGATTCATTCGAGAAGCAATATCGTACGATTTCCTGACGGTGGCAGATGACCGTCAAGTCAGAAACTCGGGCATTCACGTCGTTGTTGATTATGTAAGCTTAAATGATTTTTATTAAGGGTCGCTGACTGGATTTAGCCTGAACGGTGATGCTCTCCAGCCCTTTTCAATTTTCTAAACATCGGCCGAAACTTGGTAAGTCTATTTTGGGTTCCTTTGTATCATCTTCAAATGGATACCTATTATCATGTTGGCGCAAAAACGTTTTAAGGTCGACAATGATCACTCGATCATTTCGTAAATTCTCAATAACTGCTAATGATGTGAAAGTGTAATGTTCATGGAGAATGTTGATGGAGATCACTATTTCTTAAGCCTGATCGCAAACGAGTCAGAGTTAAGTTTTTAAGTGTGGATCGTAGTGGATATTTTCAATTTTATCGAATCCCTTTTAAGAAAACAGGAAAAATTATTTTGCGAAAGCCAGTGGCTATCAACAGTCGGTAAAAGTGAGTAAAATTTCATAAACCAAAAATTGATTTACAGATTAAAGCTTTATTTCATTTTGCACTGATTAGATCTGTGAAGATGATAGTGCATTCCCCACATTAAGTAAAACAGTTTGGCCTTCCTGATGCAACAGAGCAGCTTAGCCTTTTTAGGCTGTGGCTCTGTGAGAATTTTATTCTCCGGGTGTCTCAGAGGGAACTAAAAACTCGCTTTCAGATATTGTTTGAATCTCTGTCCAGCATTAAGAAAAAATGTTTGGCCTTCCTGATGCAACAGAGCAGCTTAGCCTTTTTAGGCTGTGGCTCTGTGATAATTTTATTCTCCGGGTGTCTCAGAGGGAACTAAAAACTCGCTTTTAGATATTGTTTGAATCTCTGTCCAGCATTATGAAAAAAAGTTTGGCCTTCCTGATGCAACAGAGCAGCTTAGCCTTTTTAGGCTGTGGCTCTGTGATAATTTTATTCTCCGGGTGTCTCAGAGGGAACTAAAAACTCTCTTTTAGATATGGTTTGAATCTCCGTCTAGCATTAAGTAAAACGGTTTGGCCTTCCTGGTGCAACAGAGCAGCTTAACCTTTTTAGGCTGTGGGTCTGTGAGAATTTTATTCTCCGGGTGTCTCAGAGGGAACTAAAAACGCGCTTTTAGATATTGTTTGAATCTCTGACCAGCATTAAGAAAAAAAGTTTGGCCTTCCTGATTCAACAGAGCAGCTTAGCCTTTTTAGGCTGTGGCTCTGTGAGAATTTTATTTAGTGTTTCGCTTACGTTTGTATTTAACCCCATCCAGATCCAGTGAGGCCTTTAAAACAGCGCCTCAATTTTAAAAGTTTTTTCATAACGCAGTTTCCGTTTAGCGCTTGGTGTTAGTTCTGCCCTTGAATGAAGTTTCCATTGAAAAAGCCTTGCGTTCAGACATAAAATTAGGGAGATCTTGTAAGCATGAATTGAAATATATGAAATGCGGATGAAGGTATGAAAGTGACCATGATCATCGCATTAAATTCGCAGCCTATTCGGTTGAAAAATAATCTGAAATATTTTGCAGTGTTATCGCAGAAAGTTAGAGGTAATATTATTCATGATCATTGTTGGGGAAAATACTCCGCGGCTTTAAATTAATAATTTCCTCGATGTTTTAATTCCGGTAGTGTAGTAACCTTTCCGTTAAGGCAGCTTCTAAAACGCACTCGAGAAAACCGCACAGTCTCTGTGAACTCTCACTTTCACTTGCGAGAGAGGCAAAAAGAAAATAGAGTGACATTACTTTCAAACCATTACGTGTTACCTTAGGCCGCGGTTTCAGAAATCATTGGACCTCCAGGCCTCTTTCTTGGTGGGTTAGTTTAAGAAAATAAGTGCTTTAGTTTTCCAGTCTGCCTTATATGCTGTATTGAAATTATTCACGATAAATGGGGTTTGATAAAAGCGTTGGTTAAACAGAAAAGGGCTTAATTATGACGCGATTTTGTAATATACCAGTTAAATAACTGGCGCTTAGTGTTTAATAAATACAAGTAAACAAAATATACAATGGAAAATTCCCCAGTAAGAAGTGCGTAAAATCACTCTTCTCGAAGTACAATAAATTTTAAGAGAAGCCACTACAGAGGCAAATGCATTCCGGTTCGGCAGAAAGACTTCCAATGCGGCTAATTTGTAGGTGAGTTTTTTGTTGAACCGAAATCTTGTTGACGTACAGGAATTCCGTTGATATGAGAATTTGTCACCTCCAAGCAAATGAGCCGTAAAAAGTTGATTACTTCTACAGAGCTCCCCTACTGATGTTCGCCTATTGAATAGGCGAACATCAGCAGGGGTCTATGCAGTTCAGTGGTTACATTATACGCCTGAATGGTGTAAACCCTATCGGAGACTTCTTAAGCTGGTTGTCACATTGGAGCAATGTAAACGAGCTTGTCTGCCAGGTTGCGCTGCTATTGAATATTGGCCTGTGAGCAGGATGTAATGAATGTCTGGATCACACCAAGCGTAGACCATTTACCGACACCTCTGATAGTGTACACCACACGTGTACATAAAACAATAATGTTAGTCACGATAGCAACATTATCACCAACAGGTTGATAATATCAACATATATTAACATACGCTGTAAGCGACGGGTTTTTTGTAGTCCCGCAAGTGGTAGTTTTCCTTTCATTTATGGTGGGTAAAGGAAAAACAGAGATCAGTGAAGACAAATACTAGGAAACTGATCGGTCAAGTCAGATCAAGTCAATCAGAAAATTAATTAATACAAATCATGAGTGCTTTTAAACATAAAAATATATTAAGATTGTTAAGGAAAAGAAAATTTTCATTTTTGGTTAATTTTGCACAGAGTTTGGGACACCTAAATAGTTCATAGAACTAACCTAGTTGGTGACCCAAAACAACAAAACGAGTAGAAGGAATATAGCGACAAAATAGTTCTTTCAGATAAAAAGTATTACTTCATTAATTAAATTAATAGTAGTTAAAGATAATATAATCATAAGACTTCAGGAATTAATAACAGTATTATAACCATCAATCATAGAATTCTTGATATTTGGCAAAAACTGGAAAACGGCTTGATTTTCGGCTTAACATCAACAGATAAAGGATTCCAAACGTTGGTACCAGTGTAACGGAGAGACCGAATGCCGTATTAAGTGGTATGAACCGATCAACAAACAGACTATCGTTCTTGTGATTGACGTGTATAATAGAATGAATGGAAGATACTGGATTAAAATAATCCACAAAACAAGAAGGGCTTAATTTGTGGTACCACTGATAAACAAAACAGAGAATTTCAAGATGAATTATTTAGAGAATTTTTTTTCAGTTTTGAACAGCAACTTCTTTCTTAAATTCCAATTTAAACTGTAAACAACAATTCTTTCGAAGGCTCAGCTAAGTACCTGCTAGCCAACAAATTCAACCCAGATAAGGCGTGGTCTCCAGAGCGCCGACCCGGCATCTTGAGCAGTGTTGAAACTTCCGTAACAAGCGGACACCTCTAGGAGCCGATGCCTGACACCCCTAGTATGTAGAAATCGACAATGTGACAATAATTTGTTTGCTTTGTTTTGTTTTAACAACTTTATTGGTCTATCTATAAATAAGTAATTGAAAAAAGGCAAAAGGTAAGGTGCAAGCTGGACCTCAGTAAGTCTCAGGCAGGACACCTCCCAGCTTAATCACTAAAAATCACCCTAAAAAACCTTAAGTGATGCTTATTAAATCATTGTGGCCAATATATGGCAAACACAATTACGTACTAGACCCCATGAACATGGTTTATCGAGGTCGAAAGATTTGCTTATTCTATCTTTGTACAATTCAGTCATTCTATTCTTAAAAGCCTGCTTTGATAGCCACTGGGTTGAACTACCTTCGATTTGATGCCCAGGCAGCCTCGATTCCAGGCAATATCCGCTTCAGTTGTACAGAGCGTTAAAGCGCGGCAGCCTGACTATTTATTATGTCTTAGTGAACAAAAGAGGAGGCTGTTATCCACTGCTAATTAGCCCGGGGAAGTGTCTTGAGATCGAACTTTCATTTATCAAAGAGGCAAACAATTTACAATGTAAAACTAAAACTGCTACCAATTCACCATCCCCACAGATTCGAAGACACTTGCTGTAGCCCCCATAATGGCAGTTGCACTAATCACCATTCTAGCACGAGTATGACAATCTGCATGTGCACATGTTAGTTGTTATGGTGTTCCTTCAAAATCTATTTCCCAGATTTCAGCGCCCGTTCCACTGGACAAAGGTAATACGGACGATTGGTTCCTTCACGTAACGCCCACCAAGCATAACTGGCCTGAATAAACTGTTTGTTATAGCTGAATTCAAACCTAATAAACTATTCATATTTCTGTGAGATTCGAGTAAGTGCTTCTAGCTTGGCGATGCTGAATCCTGTAGTTCATGATCAGCTCTTTACCGCAGTACTACCCACTCCACTACACCCTGGAATCATTTATCATATTATATTCACTGCATGTCGTAACTGATGGCCGTATCCCATGCGCATAAAACCTGTTTCAAACGCCGTGCTACTACCGTGCCAAACTCAATTGATTTAATTGAATTCGACTTTAGTACGGCAGCTGCACGACGTTTGAAACCATTAGTTTAGACACGTAGTCATCAGGGTCAATTATATATCCTTCTAAAGGAGTCAGTCACAGACAATGCAATAACATAGGACGAATTAATAAAGTCATGATAAGTCATTATGAATCCAGACGCTGATTGAAGAGAGTCTTTAGATTCATTTTGCACATAAATTTGAAGTTATGCTTTCAATTACCCCTCAGTTTGCGGCCTGATTCAGTTATAAGGCAGGATATGTGAAACTGAAAAGTTTAAGAGCTCTAAGCGTGTTTTCGAGTTTTTGTTCAAGCTTTGGTCTGAATGAACACTCAATGAAGCAAAGGACTACTGGAGTACTCACCTGCAGCTTACGAAATAAACCATTTACAAATATAGCTTGACTAAATTCCCTGATCAGGCAGTCCTTTTTCCTTTTTTGTCCCCCAAAAAAGGGCGCCTGATCACAGGTTAACATCAAGAAGAGGTGTTATTGTCAATGGGGAAGTTGACAACCGATAAAATCATCATATAACGCACTGACTTACTCCTTTAAGTGGGAGATTTCACATCGACACTTAAAGCATCGCTGCTTTTTGAGAAACTATGCTTTATGAGATTGTCTGAAATGTCGTTACCTTGAAATCAGAGTTCAGGTAACATAAGGCAGTCTAAAAGCTGGTGGAGACCTTCCACAGAACATATACGCACTAACGGGGTCCAAGTCCCCAATTTTTCTTAAACAGTAATGTGGCTTCTTTCACGTTCCACAAGAATCAGAACAGTTAAAGACCGGTGAAACGGACCAGAGCCCACAGCTTTTCACCCTTTTGGAAGAAAGCGTAATTGTTCAACCACTTGTTAATGTGCGAACAATGGCATGTACAGTAATTTATGCTCACAGTTAATTTAAGACCCTGAACGTTGGTCAGGCTCTCACGTCTCCTGGCCGGCCTCCCCTTGCCTTATCATTCCTCCCTGTCTAACGCACTTCCCTACTTTGCAATTATTAGTATAGTCTAAAGACTACAGAGTTTCAGGCTACTTAATAGCTCTCCTCAACTTTCAGGCCTAATTAATATAAACTTTGGATGACAGCCAGGAAAAGAGGAAATGTTCGGCAAAAACGGAGGTCAGGTTTCTGAGAGTTGAAGGTTATTAATGATATCGTTATACGGGACACGTCGACAGAAAAGCATAACCACTGGAGGTATGAGACTCAAGAATTGCAAAAGTCGAGTAAACAGTCTTCCAGTTGCTTTAAGTTTATCATTCGTTTGGTTTTAAATACCAACGCTCTAAAGCTGAGTGATGGAGATGTCAAAGACGCGTTCGGTCTCCAACACTCTAGTCTTTTCGTCAACAGTTCTCTCCATTGTTTGTTTCATGGCACTGGTTCAGGTTGAGGTCGAGCTTCACGCTCATCGAAAAATGCTTCAAATCCTGACTTACGACAAAGAAGGAAATGTTGCGCCAAGCCAAACTGGAAGTAACGAGCTGATTGCTTTCCCGCCACACGGCTACTCGAGTAAAGGTGAGTGCCAGTTTTCTTACGTTGGTTGTTGTATGAATCCCCACTTAAACAAGATAACATGTATACTGAATTTACAAAGGTGAAAAGTAGAACTGAACAACACCGCAAAGGCAAACTTTTACTTCAGGAATAAAACAGCCTATGTGCACTTAATTCCGCAATGGGTTTAGTTATAAATATTGGACAAAAATCAGAGCAGCGGCATCTTATATAATTAATGTGAAACTATACTTGAACGGTCATATAAAACTGTGTACATACAAACTTTAACATGTTTTTTTTATTTTTGACGAGAATAAGGCATAAAAAAAATGGCAAATGGGCTCCTTATTTCTTTAATTCATGACTATCTCGTACTACGATATTAAGTATATATTAGCATTTTGAGAGTAGGCTAGTTTGTAGAGGGCGAAATATGCAACGCATGTTGCTTCTTTCTATTTCAATATACGCAAAAAGTTAGGTGTTTAATATTACATTATCGAGACGGAAGTTTCGTTTCAGATGTGGCGGTAGTACGTGCTATAGTGAAAATTTCCTCTTTAGCTAAACTGCTCACAGGAAGTGAAAGAAGAGATGACAAAGCCGTTCGGCTACATGAGGTCACAGGGTATGGTATATTTCCTCATACGAGCGAGAGACTCGTCTACACGTATCATGATATTTTAGAAAACGGAGATTTTTTTCTCTACTTGAATGAAAAATATGAGTCCAGAGGTAGTGTAATGGATCATTTTTCGCCTGTCCGAACGAAAGTCCAAATACGATAGCATCCCTGATAGGGCATGCGCTGTATGATGTAGGACATCATGGTATTTATTTGAAAACCTCCTTTTTCTCTTCTTTTCTTCCGTCAACACGTCGTCGCGACAACAACAGATGTGTAACATTACGTCCTGTATGGTAGCAAACTATGTAGCCGCAACACGTGGTAGTTTTGTACAGAAAAACCTCCCTTTGTCTGAAAGAATAAGGATATCTTCTGCCCTGCTACAGGTCGAAAGCCGAGATGGAGTCAAAATATCCGTTACTGTAACCAAAATTCTTTACAAACCATTAGTTATTGATTAAAAAAGAGAGAATGGACACGCGTAATGATATTCGCAGGATTGACATGTATTTGAAAATAGCAATACAGTAATACACATATAACAAAGAGAGCCACAGAGATGCTTCAACTGAAGAAACAGGGATAAAACCTGCAAAATATATGGAGTGATATTTTAACTCACAAGAGAAGAAGGCCAGAATTTTCTAAAATTTGGTTTTATCACCAATTGTGTTTATGATTTAATTGCAGAAACACACGGTCGCTACAAACGCAGCTCAAAAAGTAAAAGCAAGAAATCAAACACAAGTCTAATTGTCAGTCGTGACGACATCAAAAGAGAAGTCCAGCTGGCCCTGAGTAGCCTGGCCTGTAAGGTAAACTGTCCGAGAGGAATAAGGGGAAGACGAGGAAGGCCTGGTGCCCAGGCAAGCATGGTCCTCCCGGACCGCGTGGACCCCAAGGACCTAAAGGAAACAAAGGTACTCAAGGAGATCAGGGGCCTCCTGGACCTAAAGGCGATCAGGGCCCTCAAGGACCCAAGGGCGATCCTGGTGAATCCATCTCAGCTCCTTCTATTGTGTCACCTCCAGTGCCTATGGTTGTTAACGAAACTGGTATAGCCACATTGCAGTGTGAGGTTAAAGGAAATCCACAACCACAGGTCACGTGGCTGAAACAAAACTTCAGTCTTCTCTCCGATAAACGAATCGTCAAATCACGTGGTGGATTAATTATTAGAGATGTGACGTCGCAAGATGGCGGACTCTACACTTGTAAGGCAAGAAATATACTTGGAGTTATTACATCATCCGCAGCGTTAACTGTGCAAGGTACATAAAAAAGCCTACTTAGCTTTAACTTGTCTTAATTCAATTATTTATGAGCTTGTCGTATATATGTGCGTGTTATCAAAGGTTAGAATGATGCTAAAAATTAGTTTATTACAAGTAAATACGTTGACTTCTGGCAAAAGCATCTCAACAAATAGAGCGCAGGTCGGCAACAAAAAAAGCTGGCTTAATTCTTCGTTGTGTAAATAAATGCATTCAAATTTTTTGAAATATTTTAACGTAATAAATTGCTTACATACTGTCTCTGCAAGTGCCAGGAGCGCCCCATGCAACGACAATTTTCGGAAAATATCTGTTCGGAGGACGATTTGAGATCTAGAATTTTCGGAGCATTTGTTGTAAAATTTCTTGCTTGCCTGCCTTTCCTAGGATTTTCGAACATCTAAAAAATGGTGTAATTTCCCATTTTTAACGGATTTTTACCCATGAAAGGCCGCGTAGAATTTTCAGAAGCCTTTTTTCTGGCTGTAATTTTCGGAAAGGTAAGTTTTGATCCCTATGATTTTCGGATTACTAGACTTTCAGCTAGGAACAGATGAAAAATTTTTAGGGGATAAAAATATACCTATATCTAACGTTTAAATACTAAAATACGTTTAACAATGCTATGTTTAAGTGGTTTTGAACTATATTCTCGTTGGGTGCCCCTGAAGTGCGGCTCACACAACGTTATATTTCTTTATCCTTTTCTTGGCAAGCACGCTTTTAAGTGAATGTAATCAGGCCAACAAAGGCCAGTGCTATAGAGTATTGCATATGAAGAAGCCCAATTTAAAATTCAATTCTGAATCTGTATTACGGGACTGCTTGCTCAAGTCGTTTTGTGTGTTCAGTTTCAACCAAACTTGTCAACCCTATTGATTTTTGTTTCGAACTTGTTGAAGACTATTTTTAAAGGGCGAAAATTTATTGCGCAAAACAGCTTGTCTCATTAACTGGTTTTTTGTAGTATCATTTAAACACCAATACCCCTGAAAGATCTCTACTGTTAGACTAAGTATTTAGGGAGGACATCAGAATTGATGAAGGTTGCAGTTTTATGGAGACAACTTACAAAACCTGGTTCAGTTCAAGTTTGTACATCACCAACGACACTAAAGTTTCCTCATTTAGGGCGTTTTTTAAACGTGTTTTTAGTCAAAAAAAATCTTAAGGGCATTCATTTTATCAAAAGAAAATCAAATGAACTGCCGAGCTTGAATAATTCAGATCCTAACTCGAGATAGGGCACATATCTGGCGTCAACTCAACTCGAATTACAATATCCCTCTTCTTTTTTCCAGTTGGTGCCAAGATCACTCATAAACCCTTCTCTATCATCGTCGAAGAAGGGCAAAACGCGATCCTACAGTGTAAAGCTGGTGGTCGGCCGACTCCCAAAATCACGTGGCGAAGAGCATTGAATCACTTGCCCAAAGGGAAGACAAGAGTGGTTGATGGGAATCTGACCATAGTGGGTGTGGCTAAAACAGATAGCGGGGCTTACGAATACTCAGCAAAGAATCTCCTGCGTCAGGAAACTGCTGTCGCCATACTAATGGTGACTGACAAGCTTAAATTCACTATTACCCCTCCCCTGAAAGTTAATGCGGAAACATCAAGCGATTTGATGTTAAACTGTA
>CALNXK010000008.1:5715000-5767500 GCA_942486035.1 Porites lobata
TCATGTATGTATATTAAGCCTCTTCAATGTAAAATACGGACATCAACGGAAACTCAACTACACTGGTATTCTATCAGTTGAACTTATTGCTAAAACGCCAAAAAGTGTGGTCACGTTACTGGGTCGGTCACCTGTTGGCTATTGTTTGGCGACAACAATCTTTTAATGTTTCTATTAACAGTTGAGTATTCCGGTGTTTTATTTTTTTTATTACAGACATCAACGGATGTTCCAGCAATCCTTGTTTAAACGGAGGATCGTGTACTGACCAGGTTAATGGATATGCTTGTAGCTGTCAGCCTGGATACGCAGGAGCACAGTGTCAGACAAGTAAGAAATATCTTTAGTATGATATCCCTGAATAGTTTAGGCAAAAATTGTAATCAATCTTAAAATATTGCCATGAAAAGTTGTCGTTTCTCATATTGTACATTTTGCCACAGACATCAACGAATGTTCCAGCAATCCTTGTTTAAACGGAGGATCGTGTACTGACCAGGTTAATGGATATACCTGTAGCTGTCAGCCTGGATACGCAGGGGCTAGGTGTCAATCAGGTACGTACGCATTAGCATTAAAGACACCTCAAATGTTGCTTTTTGACATTCAAGAAGAGTTCTCAGTTACTATGAGAATGACAGAGATAATTCGTTGATTGTCTTGTGGCATTGTGGCCCCTCCAACTTTGGCCCATCCCTTTTGGTAATTATTACACAGTTTCCTATACAACAAAAAGAGGATGGCGTCTTTTTCCAAAGTATATTGAGGCAATGTAACTACTCTTCACCGCTGACATATATTAAGTAGCCCAAATTTTTTAATAGTTTTTGACGAGTAGGGTGACCAATACAACATCGTGCGATACAACACCTTGAATGTTACAATTTCGTTCTAACCTCTACGTGTTCTTCATAATGATAATCAAGCCTAAAATTTTGTTCGCTTTTCTCGCAATGGTATCAATATGACAATTCACATAAAGAGATGATGGTTTTAAGTGGGCCAAAGCTGCGAAATTGGTCTGAAATTTCCTCCAAGACAGAACCGTTCATTTGCGGTCATATTTGATATAAATGGTTGGTTATTCGCACTAACTTGCAGTACTTACATCGAAGGTTATCTTGTTTAAAGATGACTCCACGTTACAGTTTATCGAGATCCCCTTAATAAATCAACTGATTATTGGGGCAAGTTATTACAGATAACTCTAAATGCGTTACATTGATCTGCATAAAGTGCCACCGACTCCCTTGGAGTGACCACCTCAGCTAGGTGGATCACTGATAACCTAAAATAAAGAAAACAGGGGGCTCAAGATTGATCCCTGCGACATACCAGACGGGATTCAGTTTAGCGCACTTGAGCAATTGCTATCAGCTATAACCCCTTACTTACGATTTGATAGTCGGGAATACCCTTTCACGAAGCCATGCTGCCAATCAGAAGAAAAGGTGACTAAATGGCCCAGGTGGATAATTTTTCCTGAGTTTTGCCCAAAACGAACAACCATATATTAGGAAATGGAGCTATAGATTCAACGTTCTCCTTGGCATTTTGCTTTAAAAACTGGTGGCTCTTCAGTTCCAGATAAAGGGAACTTCACCCGGCTAAAAGATGGTTAGTGGCTGCGGCAGCTTCTTGCTAGGCATGTCCCGATTGCGCTGCAAAATTCACCAAAACGAGCACAAAACATGGCAGAAAAGTGCTCATGAGAAATGGAGCTCGAAATTTAGGAATAGGGCTCGAAAGATGCTCGTACGTTTTTAATTTTTTCCTAGCAGATATGTTCATAAATATTGTTAGTTTTATAGAAGTTTTACCCCTCGATTTTCTAATAAGTGACCACACTAGAAGTGAAACCCCAATGTTTTTTTTTTCCAAAATGGACTGTTTCCACGGTTAAAAGGAGCCTTTTTATGACAACAGTCAGGCGACAAGGTGGCCAGTTATTCAAATTCGCGATAAAAGAATTACTTGGCTTACTGAAAACGTTTCAAAGACCAGATATAGCATTTAACATGTGGAAAATTGTAAAAAAAAATAAAATGCTTAATTGTTGCCCAAAAAGTGAAAAATGCTCAATTTCTGCTCAAAAGTCAAAGCGTTCAAGAGAGCTGGAAATGTAAAATACTGCTCCAAATTCAAAAAAGTGCCAAAAAAGTGCACAGGACAATCGGGAAATACCTACTTCTTGTCACAAATATTAAAAATACTTGTGGGGGAATTAAGATACCTAAATACCGAGCCAGTACTTCGAGCCAGGACTCCAGTCACGACGTATACTAGAAATGCGTTATCGCAAAAATCTCGCGAAGCTGTAAAGGCTCATGGGTGAGAATAAAGGAAAACAAGCCAAAGGGAAAAAATATGAACAAAAACAAAGAAAACTAAACAGAAAAAAATTTGCAAAGAAAACGAAAATGGCCACATCGCCATTCAAACCCACACCTTGACCACCTTCTACGAGAGAAACCAGCTCCAAGACCACTGGGCCACGCTGCCGCTGAATAACTAATAGATGACGTAAAATTAATAGTCTTAAACCATTTTCCCTGCTTAATGCAACTTGTGGTCAGAAGAGATAGCTGTATGACTAGAGGAGTCGATTCCACTGATTGAGAAGGCTTTTCATATCACTTTCGGCAATGAATGCAAATTCTCATCAGGGGCACCCAACGGCAATTTCCGGAAAATATCTGTTCGGAAGACGATTTGAGATCTAGAATTTTCGGAACATTTGTTGTAAAATCTCTTGCTTGCCTGCCTCTCCTAGGATTTTCGAACATCTACAAAATGGTAATATATAGATCTAGCCAGGGCTAAAAGCGAAGCTCCTATTAACTCGAATTTATAATTTAAATCAAACAATAAACTTGTATTCCACAATTCAGTTAACTTTAGAGCACATTCATGTGACTTTTGAGGAAAAGGTTAAGTGATTTTAGAGAAAAGTAATTTGCAAACAGTCCAAGCTAAGAGTGAACTTAATCTTACATCGAGTTGATAGCCTTATATGTACACCCAAAAAATAGCAATCATCTTCGATCACATTTATGAGCGCGGGCTCTTGATCACAGAAGATTAGGCGTGGAAAAAAAATCAGGCGGAATTTTTTTGCGCTCGACAAGTTTACTTTACAAAATCTTGCCAACAAGTCTGGGGACGTGTGAACCAACCTTTTATACTTTTTATACATCACATCTGAGGTGAAACAGTACCATGAGGCGCTGTTTTTATCATACAGACCTCGGACAGAATGCAGTATTTCACAATTTTGCAATACAAATTGCACTCACTCAATATTCAGGACGATCGAAGCACGTGTGGGCTTTTAGCGAAACCGTTAAAAAAATTTTCAAAATCACCTATACAGCCAGCCGGTTCTCACTTTTGACAAGCGCCATAGTCGACTGTTTAAATTATTATTAATAGAGTTATACGCTTCAACATAATAAAGAATTTATTATGTTTATTTTTTATTTAATGGTTTTATAACGATGTGTAATCTTCAAAAGCGTTTGATACGCGCGGCATTTTGACTACTCCTGTATGCAAGCGATGTTCATGAGCGACTCAAAACAAACGGCACAGCGATAAAAATTGCAAAAGAGACTACCAACAACCAATAAAAGGAAAATAATTCGGTGAAACATGTACAGAGACAACAATTTTCATTCACGAAGACAAGTAATAAAGTGTCTCCGAAAATCCTAGCCTGAGATCATGCCCTCTCCCTATTATCCCTTTATGTCCTTGAAAAAAAAAAAAAAAAAAAAAAAACAAAAAAACGCCTGATCGCAGGTTACGAAAATCCTTGTTTTAAATGTTTTTCATTTTTGTAAGCCGGCTTCCCGGTGTTTGCTTTTCAAAGATGAACTCGAAGCAAGAAAATCGCTCAAAGCTTTCTTTTACAGCCAGAATTAAAACGAAATATTCTTTGGAACGTTTTCTTTCTATTCGCGATGAGAAAATGTCTAAAGGCTTTTTAAAGTTCTATAAGCTTATAATCAAACCTGACACTCGGTCAGATCATTGTCTCAAATCTTACAATTAAAAACGTGCATAAACTAAATAGCCGCATAAACTACGCTCGACTTCATTAAATTAGATATAAAAAACAAACGTCAAATACAATAATTACTCAGACTTACCATTCGAGATGCACTGAAAACTATCAAGTAAGGCCAGAATCGCTTCAGACTTTTCAACCCTCTTACGCATCAAGCAAGGTGAAAAACGAAAACGATGCCATCCGAAATCGGATTTCCGACTTTGACAAGCGACATATATCTCAACCAAAAACCAAATAAACAAACTAGCCATGAATAACAGAAGACTCTTGATAGCAGCTGAATTTCATTTTGTACATTCAGTGGAAAAAGACAGTTAAAAAAATCACAAGTTGACACAAAACTCTGTCAGCTTCAGCTGTCAAAGTAAACAGGTTTCAAGATGCTGCATAAATTTTCCGCATGAACTCATCTGTCAAATTTTGACCAATCACAGCATAAAAATTGGACGTAGAGCCTGACCAACGCGTGACCTTGGTGAGAAAAGTCAAAAGCAACCGGCATGTCTTCCCTACCTGTAAAAACTGGCTGAATTTTAGCTTCCGAGGTCAGTTTGAAATCAAAATTTTAATTGTGCGGCACATAAAAAACACAACATATTTCATATGAATTTAAAAAAATTAAACTTGAGCCTGCGATCATTTTCAAGAAAACTAGTAACTTGTCAGCGGATAACTTCAAAAAGATACTTGACCTCGATGGGTTGACACCTGAGCCCGCGATACGGTCAGGTGATACTGGTCAGCGGATACCCTGTTTTGACAGCTGTCAATTGATCACAACATTGATGTGCAATATATGTGTGCAATATCAGTCTTCCTGTGCTCCCAAACTAGGTAGAAAGTGTGAGGATTGAACACTGGTTGCCCTGTGGTGCGGACCGACGGGCGGGCGGGCGGTGTACGGTCACGTGATTACCAAATTTTCTGGGATGGGTAGATTTACTTACCCATGGTGCTCCGCAGGCGCGCTTCGCGCGCCAGAGCTCCGCTATAATTACCCATTTTAAACGGATATTTGTCCTAAAAAGGCCACCTAGAATTTTCGGGAGCCTTTTCCTAGCTGACATTTTCGAAAAGGTAAGTTTTGATCCCAATAATTTTCCGACCACTAGACTTTCAGCTTGGAAATCCGAACAGATGAAAAGTTTTTAAGGGATAAAAATATGCTTATATCTACCGTTTAAATACTAAAATACGTTCAACAATATATCCTCGTTGGGTGCCCCTGTCTCATGGGACAGCAAAGCGAGAAGAAAAACGGTAGCTGAGACCTCATCGAGTATTTATAGTCCCTTTTATTTAGAAAAAGGTAAGTCATACGGAGACAGACTTCCAAATAGCGCGTCATGTATTGTAAGCGTCTTCAGTGTAAAATATGGACATCAACGCAAACTCAACTACACTTAGTATTCTATCAGTTGAAGTTATTGCTAAAACGCTGAAAAGTGTGGTCACGTCACTGGGTCGGTCACCTGTTGACTATTGTTTGGCGACAACAATCTTTTAATGTTTCTATTTAAAGTTGATTATTCCAGTGTTTTAATTTTTTATTACAGACATCAACGAATGTTCCAGCAATCCTTGTTTAAACGGAGGATCGTGTACTGATCAGGTTAATGGATATATTTGTAGCTGTCAGCCTGGATACACAGGAGCACAGTGTCAAACAAGTAAGAAATATTCTTAGTGTAATATCCCCTGAATAGTTTTGGCAAAAGTTGTAATCAATCTTTTTAATATTGCCATAAAAAGTTGACCTTTCTCATATTGCACTTTTTGTCACAGACATCAACGAATGTTCCAGTAATCCTTGTTTAAACGGAGGATCGTGTACTGACCAGGTGAATGGATATGTTTGTAGCTGTCAGCCTGGATACACAGGGACTAGGTGTCAATCAGGTACGTAGGCATTAGCATTTAAGACACTGAATGCTTAGTGTGGGAAATTATGCGTGCCGAGGCGGCTATTTGACATTCAAGAAGAGTTCTTTCGTATGAGAACGACGGGGATAATTCGTTGATTGTCTTGTCGCATTGTGGCCCGTCGAACTTTGGCCCATCCCTTCCTGGTAATTATTAGTACATAGTTCCTTATACAAGAAAAAAAGGATGGTGTCTTTTTCGAAAGCATATTGAGACAATTTAAGTACTCTTCATCGCTGACATAAATTATGTAGCCCAAATTTTTCAATAGTTTTTTTATGAGTAGGGGTGACCAATGTAAAATTGTGTGAGACCAGGCTCAGTTAGGCTCCGTGGTGGGGGAAAAGGGCAAAAAACGCAATTCAAAAGGAAAAATATCGGCGTGCCAAGCGGTGGCGTGTGAAGGGACAAAGGGTGGCGGAACCTGCTGGAGACATACCTTTGATGTCGTTGTTCATGCTCTGAATTGTCTTCACGCTTCACGTTGACAGGTTCGCGGTGCTGTTGACAGTATCTCACTCTTTCAATACCACGCTCCTACAATTCGGGAAAAGATTTTTTAAAACACGTATTTCGAGCAAGCAATAGTTCGCAACACTCACCTCATTTTCTACTATCGGTTAACAAATTCAAAAGTTTTCCCTAAACTTACTTTATAAAACACATGGTCAATGCTTCATCGAGTACTACTGAGTTATGATTGCACTTGGGAGGATTGGATCATGCTAAGCTCAGTTTTTTGACGTCATCAGACCTCATCAGCTTGCTCATCAGTATGAAGCACGCTAGCGCTATTAACCTGAGATCAGGCTCTATTAGCGCGACAAGGTAAGAGAGAATGTATGGAAGCTACTAAAATTAGGCCTGATCTCAGGTTATAGCGCTATTAAATTTGAGTAGGCGAATATTCTAGCTTTAGTTTACTGTCAGTAGCCTCACGTACCCATTTTGTACGTAGCCATAACAAAAAATCATCTTTCCTGAAACCGCTTGGGATTAGAGTGTTTAGTGTATTGGCCCACTGTCGCACTCCGTCTCTGCAGAGTTCCTCGTCGGTTGACTCTGTCAGGGTGAGTTAGTTGTATTTGAATGTCTTTCAACTATCAAATCCTTCTCCCTAGACAAGGATATTGAAGAGCGCCCGATCGATCTAAGTTCCCGTGACCACCTCTAATGCAAGATTTATGATTATCAAACCTTCCAAATTTGTTTTTCTGTGGATTCCACCACTTACTGAAAACCATCAGATCGTACATACAATGAAATGAACTGCATTAGACGAGTTACAATTCATGCTTTTTTTCAATTAATTCAGTTTTATTAAGACAAAACAGTAGTGGGGTCCACAGTTGTACCTCCCGATTGAAGCAATGACCTTATAAATAGTTTCAGGAGCCCATCAAATGGAGCCTCCATCTCCCATACAAGCCCTTGGAGTCAACCCTTTCCCGAGTAGATTTATAATTAGAACGGTTCCCAGGGGAGACTTCGCGCGCCGACGGTGGGAAGAGCGAATCACAACCACGAAATGACACTGCTATTGTACTTAATCAAACAGCAGGAAATCCGGTGCTGACAGGCCAAACACAATCATGAGCTAGTGAAACGTGACTTAAGCGTTTTCATCCCTCAGAGATTTTCCTTTTCTTCTTTCTAGCGGGTAGATTATACTGTGGAAAGTTTTACGCTCTGACTATGTTAATCTTAATTTTGGTAAAATTTCTAGGTTTTTTTTTTCCGAACTGCGTTTATCTGAATAAATACTTGTAGTCCTTGTGGTTGTTTTGTCCGTCAGCTAGTGTGATGATTCCCTGCTATGTTTTGTGACGCCGGGCACAGCCATTGTTTTCTCGCAAAAAAGTGATCTACAGATGCGAATTCGAAGGAAGGAATTGAGCCTAAACTTCTACATTAACTGCTGAAAATTGTCCTGTTAGTCAGTCATGATTCTTTTGGCGCAGATACAATCCATTTTGTTTTTCTTGAGATAAGTGGGTCTTTGGACTGGAGCGCGATGTCACAAATTCCTCCGTTAGCAAATTACGGTTGAGTTAACTTCACGGTCGAGCAACTGTTGTCTTCTGTTCAAATTTTCAAGCGCTTGTTTTATCAGGCAACTCTCATGGTGATACAAGTCGGTTGTAAAGGAAGACTGCAATTTCTGAAATTTCGGAATTGAAGCATTCCTCGTTACTTGCTACTTAGGTCATCGCTTTTGCACGCGGTGCTTAACTGGCGAAATCCACTCCTCGGTGATGACAAAAATCATATGATCCTGGCACTTTTTCGTCGCTGGTCATCGAAAAGTTTCAAGTCGTCCACAGAACGTTTAATCGTCGACTCTTTTCAAGGTGCATGCTTAAATGTGGGATGTATGACGGCTAAAAAAAACACTCCCAAAGATAACCTTTCCGTGATCCTCAGTTCGCTGCCTTTGTCCCATCGCTTCATGCTCAGTCTCAGTCGTGTAATTCATTAACTTTTATTTCATGATACCCACATCCCGGCGGCTGTAAAATTGTAAAAACGGACGTAAAGGAATAAAGGAAAACGGTCGAAAGACGGGCTTCTGAGTTCGACTTCATCCAATTTTATTTTTTCACGGTGACATACGAGACTCACGGAAATATGACACTTTTCGCGGGAAACACGCCGTTCTATTTATAAATCTACTCGGGAAAGGGTTGACTCAAGAAATTAATGGAGATGGAGGCTCCATTTGATGGGCTCCTGATAGTTTACAAACTTCGCATCTCTTCGTTCCACATTTGTTCTACATGGAAGTAGGTCTTCCTGCCTTTTGCGACACCTGATATACCGATCTCACTTATGTTTGTTTCTTTTTTGTAGTCGCAATTCAGTGGTTGCATTATACGCCTCAATGGTGTGATCGCTCTCGGAGATACCTTAAGGCGCCTGCCACATTGGAGCAATGTAAACAAGCTTGTCTACCAGGTTGCGATGCTATTGAATATTGGCCTGTAGTCAAAACCTGTTATGAATGTCTGGATCACACCATCCGTAGACCATTTACCGACACCTCTGATAGTGTGTATCCACCACACGTGTACATAAAACAATAATGTTGGTCATCATTATCACCAACAACCGGTTAATAATAGCATCATATGATATACACTGTATTGGCGACGGGTTTTGAGTTTTCCTTTCATTTAAGGTGGGTAAAGGAAAAACAGAGATCAGTGAATAAAGATGCTAGAAAAGTGATCAGTCAAGTCAGGTCAAGTCAACCACAATATTAATTAATACAAATCAGTACTTTAAATATAGAAATAAAAGATTGTGAAGGAAAAGAAAATTTTCAAGTTTTGGTTCATTGTGCAGAGTTTGGGACTTCATAAAGCTAATCGAGTAAGTGACCCAAAACATTAATATACGAGTAGAAGGAATATAGCGACAAAATAGTTCTTTTAGATAAAAAGTATTACTTCATTAATTAAATTAATAGTAGTTAAAGATAATATAATCATAAGACTTCAGGAATTAATAACAGTATTATAACCATCAATCATAGAATTCTTGATATTTGGCGAAAACATGAAAACGGCTTGATTTTCCGCTTAAAATCAATAGATAAAGAATTCTAAAGGTTGATACCAGTGTAACGGAGAGAACGAAAGCCGTATTGAGTGTTATGAACCGATAACAGACAGATTATCGTTCTGTGATTGACGTGTATAATAGAGTGAATGGAAGATATACTAGATTAAAATAGTCCACAAAACAAGAAGGGCTTAATTTATGGTACCACTGATAAACAAAAGAGAGAACTTCAAGATGAATAATAATATATTAGAGAATTTCTTTTTCAGTTTTGAGCAGCAACTTCTTTCTTAAATTCCAATTTAAACTGTAAACAACAATTCTTTCGAAGGCTCAGCTAGGTACATGCTCCCCAACAAATTCAACCCAAATAAGGCGTAGTCTCCAAAACGCCGACCACCTTGAGCAGTTTGGAAACTTCCGTAACAAGGGGACACCTCTAGGACGCCGATGCCTGACACCCCTAGCATGTAGAAATCCAGCAATGTGAGCAATAATTTGTTTGTTTTGTTTTGTTTGAACAAATTTATTCTATCTCTCAATAAGTAGTTGAAAAAAAGCAAAAGGTAAGGTGCAAACTGGACCTCAGTAAGTCTCATGCAGGACAATAGTCCCAGCTTAATCATTGAAAATCACCCTAAAAAACCTCAAGTGTTATTAAATCATTGTGGCCAGTGGCAAACACATTTACGTGCTAGACCCCATGAACATGGTTTATCGAGGTCGAAACATTTGCTTATTTTATCTTTGTACAATTCAGTCATTCTATTCTTAAAAGCCTGCTTGATAGCCACTGGGTTGAACTAACTTCGATTTGTTGCCCAAGCAGCCTCAGTTCCAGGCAATATCCGCTTCAGTTGTACAGAGCGTTAAAGCGCGGCAGCCTGGCTATTTATTATGTCTGAGTGAACAAAAGAGGAGGCTGTTGTCCACCGCTAATTAGCCCGGGGAAGTGTCTTGAGACTGAACTTTCAGTTATCAAAAAGGCAAGCAATTTACAATGTAAAACTAAAACCGCTACCAATTCACCATCCCCACAGAATCGAAGACGCTTGCTGTAGCCCTCATAATGGCAGTTGCACTAATCACCATTCTAGCACGAGTTTGACAGTCTGCATGTGTACTTGTTAGTTGTTATGGTATTCCTTCAAAAGCTATTTCCGAGATTTCAGCGCCCGTTCCACTGGACAAAGGTAACGCGGACGATTGGTTCCTTCACGTAACGCACCACCAAGAATAACTGGCTTGAATAACCTGTTTGTTATAACTGAATTCAAATCTAATAAACTATTCATATTTCTGTGAGACTCGAGTAAGGTCTTCTAGCTTAGCGATGCTGAATCCTGTAGTTCATGATCAGCGCTTTACCGCAGTTAACTACCCACTCCACTACACCCTGGAATCATTAACTATATTTATTTATGAAATAACTGAGATAGTACGCGTGATCTGATTGGTCATAAACCTATGGTTTATTATACCGGTAAACCCTTAGAAAAAGGCATCCGGACCACGAGCCATAAACAAAACCGGCTATTGATCTGCAAACAACGATTTTAGAAAGGCTAAAAAATAGGACAAGTTACTTACCCAACCCTTCTTAATATTAAAAGCGGTGGTTTCCACATTTTATAACTGAGCCTCACAATTCGCTACTGCCATAGCTTTAGAAGTAATAAAGTACAAAGCTGGAAAACAGTTTACATTTCACGACGATGCCAATCGCAGAGAAAGACAACAACTGTGTGAATTTCTGGTGTAGAAAGTCTCTAGGAAAACTTAACCATGTGCCAACCAGCAACAAAACGGATAGTTTTAGCATTCTTGATTTATTTTATGTCAAAATTAAATTCCTTAATGAAAGAAATTGTTCCAAAAAGAGATCTCTGATCAAGATATGGTACAAAATCGGCCGCTGTAGGTTGTAAACAAGCTGCCAACGATGATGAAAGATGTCAGAATTTCGCGCTGGTTTTTTCCAACATTTGCACAAATTATTCAGTGATATCCATGCAATAACCTACCTCAAACCACCTGACTTCACGAATCGACAAATATTTACGCCAATATGTGGCTACGGCAAAGAAACCGTTCTCCACCACTGACATATTTCCATCGGTCGCTGTACGTGCATATAAAGTTACATGCGACAACTTCGCAAATGCAGCCACGTTGTTACCCCAGCATTTCTTGATCATAATAGTCCAGGAAACAGATCTCAAACCACTGCAGCTTGTAAAAAGTGAATGAAGTCCTCCATTACAATAGCTGTCAGTTCCGTCTGTAACAATGAAATTCTTACGGATCGACTCAACAAAATACAGCTGCGTACAGTCTGATGTTCAATTAATTTCTACCTCCGTAGTAAACAAACCATGAACGTATTCTTTCATTATATGTTCGCATGAATATGTGTTGACTTTTCCTGTAAAACAGCTTTCATAAGTTATCATGTAATGAGTGCAAAAACTCGTGTTTTGAAGTGCTGTCGTTTGTTGTTTGACTGAACTGAGTTTTGAGAAAGTTCAACGCTATTAAATCGTGAGTCATGATTGGCTTAGGATGACTTTAGAGAGAAGACGTGACTTGATCACGGTACTAGAACCATATGTTTTACCTAAAACACTCCATTCTACTAGAAGTTATTTTATAAAAGCAATAGACCACACTTTCTATGGGTTTACCGGCGTGATAACCAGCTTGGGATGTTGGGAGAACACGAGAAAAGCTTGTAAATCACGAGCCGAAGGCGAGTGATTTACAAGCTTTTCTCGTGTTCTCCCAACATCTCGCGTGGGTTATCACGCCGGTAAACCCATAGAAAGTGTGGTCTATTGCTTAAATACACTGCATGTCGTAACTGATGGCCGTATCCCATGCGCATTAGACCTGTTTCAAACGTCGTGCTACTACCGTGCCGAACTGAATTCGTCTTTAGTACTGCAGCTGCACGACGTTTGAAACCATTAGTTTAGCCACGTAGTCATCAGGGTCAATTATATATCCTTCTAAAGGAATCAGTCACAGACAATGCAATAACATAGGACGAATTGATAGTCATGATAAAGTCATTATCAATCCAGACGCTGATTGAAGAGAGTCTTTAGATTCATTTTCCAGACAAATTTGAAGTTATGCTTTCAATTATGCCTCAGTTTGCGGCCTGATTCAGTCATAAGGCAGGATATGTGAAACTGAAAAGTTTAAGAGCTCTAAGCGTGTTTCCCGGAGTTTTTGTTCAAGCTTTGGTCTGAATGAACGCTGAATGAAGCAAAGGACTACTGGAGTACTCACCTGCAGCTTACGAAATATACCATGAAATATAGCTTGACTAAATTCCATGACCTCACTGTAATTTTCAGGGAGTTGTAATAACTCCTCCAGTGGGGCTAATTTAACTCCTTACAGTGGAGTTATTTTTCGTGGAGTTATTTTAACTCCAAAAAGGAGTTTAAAGAACTCTTTCTCAGGAGCAAAAGTGACCCCAGATATTGAGGAGTTAAAATAACCCCAAAAAAGGAGTTATCCTGTACCTAAAATTTTTACTCCACTTTCAGAGTTAAATTAACTCCAAAAAGAGTGAAAATAACCCATGTAAGGAGTGCAAGTAACCCCATTTCGGAGTAATTTTAACTCCAGACTAGGAGTAAAAAGAACTCTTTTTCAGGAGTAAAAATGACCCCAAATTCGGAGTTAAATTAGGAGTTAAAATAACCCCAAAAAAGGGGTTATCCTGTACCTAAAAGTTTTACTCCATTTTTGGAGTTATAATAACTCCCTAAAAATTACGGTGCTCCCGTGCTCACACCAATAACCTGCGATCAGGCGGTCCTTTTTTCTTTTTTGTCCCCCCAAAACGGGCGCCTGATCACAGGTTAACATCAAGAAGAGGTGATATTGTCAATGGCGAAGTTGACAACCGATAAAATCATCATATAACGCACTGACTTACTCCTTTAAGTGGGAGATTTGACATCGACACTTAAAGTATCGCTGCTTTTCGAGAAACTATGCTTTATGAGATTGTCTGAAATGACCTTTCCTTGAAATCAGAGTTCAGGTAACATAAGGCAGTCTAAAAGCTGGTGGAGACCTTCCACAGAACATATACGCACTAACGGGGTCTAAGTCCCCAATTTTTCTTAAACAGTAATGTGGCTTCTTTCACGTTCCACAAGAATCAGAACAGTTAAAGAGCCGTGAAACGGACCAGAGCCCACAGCTTTTCCCCCGTTTGGAAGAAAACGTAATTGTTCAACCACTTGTTGATGTGCGAACAATGGCATGTACAATAATTTATGCTCAGTTAATTTAAGACCCTGAATGTTGGTCAGGCTCTCACTCTCGGCCGGCCTCCCCTTGCCTTATCATTCCTCCCTGTCTAACGCACTTCCCTACTTCGCAATTATTAGTATAGTCGAAAGACTACAGAGTTTCAGGCTACTTAATAGCTCTCCTCAACTTTAAGGCCTAATTAATAGAAACTTTCGATGACAGCCAGGAAAAGAGGAAATGTTCGGCAAAAACTGAGGTCAGGTTTCTGAGAGTTGAAGGTTATTAATGATATCGTTATACGGGACACGTCCACAGAAAAACATAACCACTGGAGGTATGAGACTCAAGAATTGCAAAGGTCGAGTTAATAGTCTTTCATTTGTTTCAAGTTTAACATTCGTTTGGTTTTAAATACCAACGCTCTAAAGCTGAATGATGGAGACGTCAAAGACGCGTTCGGTCTTTAACACTCTAGCCTTTTCGTCAATAGTTCTCTCCATTGTTTGTTTCATGGCACTGGTTCAGGTTGAGGTCGAACTTCACGCTCATCGAAAAATGCTACAAGTCCTGACTCACCACAAAGAAGGAATTGTTTCGCCAAGCCAAACTGGAAATAACGAACTGATTGCTTTCCCGCCACACGGCTTCTCGAGTAAAGGTGAGTGCCAGTTTGCTTGCGTTGGTTGCTGAATAAATCCCCATTTAAACAAGATAACATGTTTACTGAATTTACAAAAGTGAAAAGTAGAACTGAAGAATACTACGACTACTACTTCAGGAATAAAACAGCCTAAGTGCACTTAGTTCCGTAATGAGTTCAGTTATAAATATTGGACAAAAGTCAGAGCAGGGGCATCTTATATAATTGATGTGAAACTATTGAACAGTCATATACAGTTGTGTACATAAAAACTTTAACATGTTTTTTATTTTTGATGTGAATAAGGCATAAAAAATGGTAAATGGGCTCCTTATTTCGTTAATTCATAACTATTTCGTACTACGATATTAAGTATATATTAGCGTTTTGAGAGTGTGCTAGTATGCTAGTTGTAGAGGGCATAATATGCAACGCATGTTGTTTCTTTCTATTTAAAAGTACGCAAAAAATGGGGTGTTTAATATTACATTATCGAGAGGAAAGTTTCAGCTGTGGCGGTAGCACGTGCTATATAGTGATAACTTCCTCTTTAGCTAAACTACTGACAGGAAGTAAAAGAAGAGATGATAAAGCCGGTCGGCTACACGAGGTCAGTGGGTATGATACATTTCCTCATACCAGCAAGATTTTATTTTTACCAAGGTCTCGTCCACACGTATCCTAATATTTTTGAAAACGGAGATTTTTTCTCTATTTAGATATTTAAAAAACATGAGTCCAGAGGTAGTGTACTGAATTGTTTTTCTCCTGTTCAAACGAAAGTACAAATACGATAGCATCCCTGATAGGACATGCTCTGTATGATGTAGGACATCGCGGTATTTATTTGAAAACCTCCGTTTTCTCAGCTTTTCTTCCGTCAACAGGTCGTCGTGACAACAACAGATGTGTAACATCACGTCCGGTACGGTAGCAAAATATGTAGCCGCATCAAGTGGAAGTTTTGACAAAAAAACTTGAACCCCTTTGTCTGAAAGTATATCTTCTGCCCAACTACAGGTCGAAAGCCGAGATGGAGTCAAAATATCTGTTATTTTAACCAAAATTCTTTACAAACCATTAGTTATTGATTAAAAAAGAGAGAATGGACACGGGTAATGATATTCCCAGGATTGACCTGTATTTGAAAATAGCTATGCGAAAATACACATAACAAAGAGTGCGGCAGTGATGCTTTAACTGAAGAAACAGGGATAAAACCTGAAAAATATTTGGGGTGATATTTTAACTCACAAGAGTAGGAGGCTAGTATTTTTCTAAAATCTGGTTTTATCACCCAGCGTGTTAATTATTTAATTGCAGAAACACTCAGTCGCCACAAGCGTAGCTCAAAAAATAAAAACAAGAAATCAAACACGAGTGTAATAGTCAGCCGTGACGACATCAAAAGAGAAGTTCAGCTGGCCCTGAGTAGCCTGGCCTGTAAGGTAAACTGTCCTAGAGGAATAAGGGGAAGACGAGGAAGGCCTGGTGCCCCAGGCAAGCATCGTCCTCCCGGACCGCGTGGACCCCAAGGACCTAAAGGAAAGAAAGGTACTCAAGGAGATCAGGGTCCTCCTGGACACATCATTATCCATCACTACCCATCACTGTCCATCACTACACATCACTGTCCATCACTACCCATCAGTATCCATCACTACACATCACTGTTCATCACTACCTATCACTATCCATCACTACACATCACTGTCCATCACTACCCATCACTATCCATCACTACACATCACTATCCATCACTACACATCACTGTTCATCACTTCACATCACTGTTCATCACTTCACATCACTGTGCATCACTACACATCACTGTCCATCACTACCCATCACTATCTATCATTACACATCCCTATCCATCCTATCCATCACTACACATCACTGTCCATCACTACACATCACTGTCCATTACTACACATCACTGTCCATCACTACACATTACTATTCATCACTACACATCACTGTCCATTACTACACATCATTATCCATCACTACACATCACTACACATCACCATCCATCACTACACATCGCTTTCCATCATGATCAGTACCAATCACTATCCATCACTTTACATCACTAAACATCACTGTCCATCACTACACATCACTGTCCATCACTACAAACCACTGTCCATTACTACACATCACTGTCCATCACTACACATCACTATTCATCACTACACATCACTGTCCATTACTACACATCATTATCCATCACTACACATCACTACTCATCACTACCCATCACCATCCATCACTACACATCGCTGTCCATCACTACCAATCACTATCCATCACTTTACATCACTAAACATCTCTGTCCTTCACTACACATCACTCTCCATCACTACACATCACTCTCCATCACTACACATCGCTGTCCATCACTACCAATCACTATCCATCACTAAACATCACCTTCCATCACTACACATCACTGTCCATCACTACACATCACTGTCCATTACTACACATCACTGTCCATCACTACACATCACTATTCATCACTACACATCACTGTCCATCTTACACATCACTGTCCATCACTACACATCACTGTCCATTACTACACATCATTATCCATCACTACACATCACTACTCATTACTACCCATCACTATCCATCACTACACATCACTGTCCATCACTATCCATCACTACACATCACTTTCCATTACTACACATCATTATCCATCACTACACATCACTACCCATCACTATCTATCACTACACATTACTGTCCATCACTATCCATCACTACACATCACTAAACATCACTGTCCATCACTACCACATCACTATTCTTTTCAAAGGTTGAGGAAGGCTAAAAATTGGTAGCTGACCGTTACTTTCATGTACATTGAAAACTAGTTTGTTTTTTAAATAAATTACTAGAGCAGCGAGTTAAGAACATGCTTTGATGCCGCGCAAACTCTTATGAGGAGTAAACTAATCAACCAAGAACCGACCCAAATCTGTTTTAGTTTTTCTTCGTCTTGCCTGTTTCCGAAGTACAAGTTGAAGGCGCTGCTGTAAAGGAAAGCCATGTGAATGCAAACGATTAACGGCTTTGATTGCTCAAAGGCATTTACGCTTTCTTTGATTGGTTATCCTTCCACCTGTAATAAAAAGCTGTACGCCATTCTTATTGACTGTATAAGCTCTTCTCACATTTGAAAATAAAGCGTATAAATTTCTGCAAATAACCTTTGCAAAATAAAATTCTCGTGTTACGTGTATTAAGTACTTTCTATTGGCTGTAATAATTATATTCTCTTTTTCGACAAAACGTGATATTAGGCAGTTTCGGCTTGTAGTCGGCGTAGAAATGTACGGAAAAGCGTGATGCACGTGAATGCCTAATTTCACCTTATGGAGGACGTTGATAAGCTACGACGAAATTTCTTTCTTTTTCTACTCATGAGTGCGGTCCCCAAGAAATCAACTCTAGGGAAATTAATTAAAGTCTGAAAACGTGCTAATTCATTTTAAAAGTGACCTTTTCGTTGGCGTCGCCATCTTCACGGTGTAGTCGTGCAAGCACGGTAAAGAAATGTATATAAATGAGTGACGCACGTGCAAAGTTGATGTCTTGCGTAATAAAATTAAACCCGTATTGCTTCCTCGTTGCTGTCGCCGTCGTCGTTGCTGGGAGCTTTAGCAACGACGACGGCGACGGCAACCAGGACGTCAAAAAAAAGCAATAGGTTTATTACGCAAAACAACAACTTTGCACGTGCATCACGCTTTTTTGTACATTTCTTTACCGTCCTTGCACGGCTACGACATGAAAATGCCTTATTACAAGTTTTATGGAGGACGTAAACAAGCGACGACGAATCTCTTTTTCTCTCTCTAAACTTGAGTGCGGTCCTCAAGAAATCAACTCCAGGGAAATTCACCTACACTTGCCATTTTCAGCAAATTGGAATAAACGCCACAAAGATTGAAAAAACGGGAAATCATTTTAAAACTGACGTTTTTGCTGCCGTTGCCGTCGTCAATGCTAAAGCTCCCTGCGCGAACCGAACCTCGGTTTTGGCATACCCCTAATAACCCAATATCACAATGAAAAATAATCAATAAAACTTCTTATTTCAAAGTAAAAGGCACATAAGTACATGATTTTTGTTGTTGCAATTTTTGTTTATTTTTTTTCCCTCACGTATAGGACAAAATCCTTCAACCATAGGGAAAGCCAATACGGTATCATCAGTCAAGTTATGTAATGCAGTTACAGCATGTTGAAACTGCCAGAGACCCCAGTCCTGTAATATTATTACAGCTTAACCCATTCGCTCCAGGAGATTTTGCCGAAAAACGCGTTTTGAAGCTAGTCGAGTGGTTTTCTGGTCACTGTCGTGCTATAAAGAGCTAAAACTTACCACAAACCGGTTTACAGGTCGTACACTTGGCGGCCTTCTGATCCAGATGCAAAATATCAGCTTGCGAAGTTCGGGCATGCGCAGAAAGCAAAATTTCGACAGTTTTTGGGTTTAAAAGTGACACAGCAGTCTTGACTTTTACTTTTCGCTTTCTCTCCTCCCTTCTTTTTTCGCTTTTCTTGCCTCATTTTTTTTTCTCTTGCTGGGCATTTAGTAGGCTTCGTTTTGGTGGGAAGAGTTCTTAGGAAAGCTTTTAGGATCTTAGGATTAGGTGAAAGGAAAGGTAGGTGGGTAATGGAACAAGATTTTCATGGAGATTTTCAAGTCCTTGTCACGTGGTTTTTTGCTTCTTTCTCCGGTGTCCTTGACTGAATCGTGCTCATTCTGGTATGGTTTGAAAGATCTCCTCACTCTGCACAAGTTAGCGAAGAAAGTTGTCCTTGACCGTTAAAACTGATGACGTCACAAAGGGTAGAAAGGACCTGGATCCGCACGGGCGGTTACGGGCGGTTCAGGGGCGAATGGGTTAAAGCTATAGTAGTCGTTTTTTAAGCAAAAAGAGCATGTTTATTTGGAATCGCTTTTTAACATTTTTTTCTTTTCGTAAACACTTTTGTCTTTATTGTTTAGTGACTAGTTACAGAAACATTGCTTAATATTTTTAAAGGAAAGTGGCATGGCCACTCTGGATAACAAATCTGAAAATGGCTTATTCTTTCTTGAAAAAAAAGGGGGATTATTGCGAGTAAAAACTTGCAAGAGGTGACAGGCCACACATCTTCACCGGCGTGAAACCTTTGAAAACCTTTTACATATTGCTCCATTGCAGGGGACCTCTTTCAGGGATCTTACATCTTACAGTTGAAACTTTGAACCATGATATAGCTTATATATAGTGGACCAAGATACAGCTCGGTACAGTTTATGTTCAGCAAGGGAAAATTGTGTAAGTTGAGCAGAACCTTTAAAATGTACAATAGACAATTTGTTTAGTTCGCGCGTATTGATTTGGTAAGCGTTTATATATCCCCCCTGGTTTGTTTGGAGGATCGAAAATGGTGCGGTTTGATTGGTTGCTGTAGGTTCGATCTGTGTTTTCTGAAAGCTAGGTTGTGTTTTTTTATAAAGGTTTACCGCACCATTTTTGATCCTCCAAACAAACCAGGGTGGATATATAAACGCTTACCAAATCAAGCAATACGGAATGGTTCAGAGTTCACCTCAACCATCCCACCACATAGCAACTGATGAGAAACGTAAGATTCCAAACCGCCGGTCTTGCTTGTAAACTTATATTTAACTACAAACATTATGTAGTGGCACAAAGAAGCCAGTCAATTGATTGGTAAAAAAGCAACATGCTAATGATATTGAAAAATATCGAGCTTTAAAATACTTTCCTCTGATATTAACACTACAAGAGACCTTTACCAAGCGATTGAGTTTTAAAACGATATTCAAAGGACACAGCATCATAATGTATTTAAATAATGCTTCTACTAAAGCCGTAATAAATATACACAAAACCAGTGTTAGATCTGGATATATTTAAAGGCTACCTGCTTTGTACAGCTGAACATTGTTCTCTGAGATCGCGTAAACCTAAACATTACGGAGATATTAAAAGCAGATACCCTAAGATAACAGCAGCTATGGAAAAATTATTATATATTTCAGTAGACAAATCACATAAACGGGCCACAAATTCAACTGGAATACGCGCGAACTAAACAAATTGTCTGTTGTACATTTTAAACGTTCTGCTCAACTTACACAATTTTCCTTTGCTGAACATAAACTGTACCGAGCTGCATCTTGGTCCGCTATATATAAGCTATATCATAGTTCAAATTTTAAACTGTAAGATCCCTGAAAGAGTTGGAGCAATATGTAAAAGGTTTTCAAAGGTTTCACGCCGGTGAAGATGTGCGGCCTTTCACCTCTTGCAAGTTTTTACAGTGATGTGCAGTGATGGGTAGTGATGTATAGTGATCGGTAGTGATGGACAGTGATGCGTAGTGATGGTTAGTGATGTGTAGTGATGGATAGTGATGTGTAGTGAAGTGTAGTGCTGAATAGTGATGGATAGTGATGGATAGTGATGTGTAGTGAAGTGTAGTGCTGAATAGTGATGGATAGTGATGGACAGCGATGTGAAGTGATGGATAGTAATGTGTAGTGATGGACAGTGATGTGTAGTATTGGACAGTGATGTGTAGTGGTGGATAGTGATGTGTAGTGATGGACAGTGATATGTAGTGATGGACAGTGATGTGTAGTGATGGACAGTGATGTGTAGTGACGGACAGTGATGTGTAGTAGTGGACAGTGATGTGTAGTGATGGATAATGATATGTAGTAATGGACAGTGATGTGAAGTGAGGGATAGTGATGTGTAGTGATAGACAGTGATGTTTAGTGATGTGTAGTGATGGACAGTGATGTGTAGTGATGGACAGTGATGTGTAGTGATGGATAGTGATGTGTAGTGATGGACAGTGATGCGTAGTAATGGACAGTGATGTGAAGTGATGGATAGTGATATGTAGTGATGGACAGTGATGTGTAGTGATGGATAGTGATGTGTAGTGATGGACAGTGATGTGTAGTGATGGATAGTGATATGTAGTGATGGATAGTGATGTGTAGTGATGGACAGTGATGTTTAGTGATGTGTAGTGATGGACGGTGATGTGTAGTGATAGACAGTGATTTGTAGTGATGGATAGTGATGTGTAGTGATGGACAATGATGTTTAGTGATGTGTAGTGATGGACGGTGATGTGTGGTGATGGATAATGATGTGTAGTAATGGACAGTGATGTGAAGTGATGGATAGTGATGTGTAGTGATGGACAGCGATGTGTAGTGATGGACAGTGATGTTTAGTGATGTATCGTAATGGACAGTGATGTGTAGTGATGGATAGTGATGTGTGGTGATGGGTAGTGATGTGTAGTGATCTATAGTGATGTGTAGTGGTGGATGGTGATGGATAGTGATGTGTAGTAATGGGTAGTGATGTGTAGTGATAGGTAATGATGGATAGTGATGGTAAGTGATGGATAGTGATGTGTAGTGATGTGAAGAGATGGATAGTGATGGATAGTGACGTGTAGTGATTCCTAGTGATGGATAGTGATGTGTAATGATGGATAGTGATGGATAGTGATGTGTAGTGATGTGAAGAGATGGATAGTGATGGATAGTGACGTGTAGTGATTCGTAGTGATGGATAGTGATGTGTAATGATGGATAGTGATGGATAGTGATGTGTAGTGATATGTAGTGGTATGTAGTGATTTGTAGTGATGGACAGTGATAGGTGGTGATGGGTATTTACGTTGTGATGCATAGTTATGTTGAGTGACACATAGTTACATGTTACATGAAGATATTTTAAGCGGTAAGAACTACAACTAGCCACAACTGGAACTAGGCGAAATAATGGCTAAAAACATAGCAAAAACAGCAACAAGACAACTCGGAGGGCAACATCTGCTATTTGGAGGATACTTGCGGAGCTGGACAAACCTAAACGTAAACTATCGAAGATAAACTTAACATCGATGCAGGTAAGCTTGTTTTAGCTATGTTTTTAAACTAAGAATTATTTTGAATGACTATTGACATTGCTATGTGTAAAATAATATTAAAAAAGGAATACTTTATAAATAGTATGATCTATCAGATGTTAAAATTTTTCAAAAGAATAATTTGAATTTATCCCGAGATGATCCTAAGACCTTTATTTGCTTTGAAGATAAAAAAATACAGGTTTATTAATATTTAACTCTTTAAAACAAAAGAAATTAATTTTTAACTTTTTTTGTTAACCGTAACTGAAAAAAATTAACCGATAGCCGTAAAAGATCCAAAATTTTAGCCGATAACCGTAAAAGCCACCACCCCATTGAGACCCTCCTCTATTGTGTCACCTCCGGTGTCCATGGTGGTAAACGAAACTGGTATAGCATCACTGCAGTGTAAGGTCAAAGGAAATCCAACACCTCAGGTCACGTGGATGAAACAAAATTCCAGTCTTCCTTTGGACAAACGAATTATACAATCACGTGGTGGACTGATGATTCGTGATGTGACGTCACAAGACGGAGGTGTGTACACATGTAGGGCGAGAAATATTCTTGGAGTCAAGACTTCATCGGCCACATTAGCTGTTCAAGGTAATTCACTTCCCAATTTTTATGTCCCAGTAGTCTTAATTCACTGTAATACAACTAAACAACTAAAATACTGTTACAGTACTAGCAATAAAGTATATTGCACCTAAGCTTCGAAAGAGCTTCGGGTCGATCTCTTGAATATGTAGTTGTTAGAATATTTACTTGCACAAACATTTTGTACCCCATGCTACTAGGCCCCAGAGGTTGTCCAGAAAAGATCGCTATCGTAAGCGGAATCCTAACTCATCATCATCTTCATCATCATCCTAGTCGAAAATTATGACGCTGTGATATTCTAATTACGACTATGACTCCGACTCCGTCGCTATAAAAAACCAGCATTAAAACAAAACTGTAGCCTCAGACTTCACAGAGGCGACGGCCTTACGCTTGTTACATTCAATGAAAAACATTTTTGCTCACGAGTATGAAATTACTGTATTGCAAGGTTAACTCAAAGAAAACTCCTCATGGGTGCCTCAAAATGATCGGGTGATATGCCCTTTCGCGTTTATTAATTGCAGTTGCTGCCTTGATCACACAAAAGCCCTCCTCTGTTATCGTTGAAGAAGGAGAAAACGTTACACTTGTATGCAAAGCTACTGGAGTGCCAATACCAACGGTTACGTGGCGAAAAGCATTAGGTACCGTGCCAAAAGAAAAGACTGCAGTGATCGATGGGAACATGAGCATAGTAAGTGTAACGAAGGCAGATGGTGGGACATACGCATGCTCAGCAAAAAATCTCCTTGGAGAAGACGCCGCTGTTGCCTTGGTAGCTGTTATTGACAGGCTCACATTTACTCTGACGCCTCTAATAAAGTTTGTAGCCCCTCCGTTAGGTAACTTGATGCTCAATTGCCAAGCCCAGGGATCCATAGAGATTTCTTGGAAGAGAAAAAACAAAAATCTTCCTCAGAATCACGTTTAATATCTTCCCAAACGGAACTTTATTTCTAACTCAGGTGACCACAAATGATGCTGGTACTTACACATGTGTAGCTAAAAATTATCAACGAACAATTGAGGCATCGTCTACTGTTGAAGTGCTAAAGAAAACGTCTTGTAGCGGCATTAAATCAGGCCTCAGTGGAAGTTCATCAGGTAATTATATGATTGACCCTGATGGCAAAGGAGGCGTGGCTCCGTTCAGTGTGTATTGTGACATGACTGACAAGGGAGGCGTTGGTGTGACCGTTATAAGTCACGACAGCGAGAGAAGAACATATGTTGGTAACATTCCAGGATGCGAGATAAGTAACCCTGGTTGTTACAGTAAAGATGTGACTTACAATGGAGTGAGCACCGCTCAGCTAGCAGCACTCACCCGAGTGTCACAGAACTGTGAACAGTTTATCAAGTTTGAGTGCAGCAGACATGTAGGCTTTGTATCGGAGTCGGTTGCCTGGTGGATGTCACGTGATAGAAGGAAAATGAACTACTGGGGAGGAGCAGGTGGATCAGCCAACACGTGCGCATGCGGAGTAACAAACTCTTGCTCAAGTGGAAAAAAGTGTAATTGTCACAATAGTAACAGGGGCTGGACAGAAGACAGCGGTCTACTGACGGACAAGTCTGCATTACCTGTGTCACAGATAAGACTGTCAGACCTGAATGATTCAGGTGAAGAAGGATATCATACATTAGGAAAGCTCAAGTGTTATGGTCAGGCATGACAGTTCCTTTTTTTCGTGCTTTTCTTTGCTGAGAGAGCACAGATTACTGGCGTCGGAATGGAAAACGACCCACTGAAATACGTTGAGTTGGTCAGTGATCTGAGAACAACTTTAAAACTGACGGCCATTTTCCAGACAGCAGTGTCTGAGTAAAAAAACTTAAAATGGGAAATTTCAGGTTGTCATTTGTTATAAATTGCACCCCGGCTTTGAAATAACAAGACGAAAACTTCAGCTCTGGCGAAATAGTCGAAAAAGTTTTCACCTTTCCCTTCCCAATATGCTTGAGTAAGCGCACTCCCTCGATCCTTTCCCTCGTTAAAAGTTTTTACATGTCTACTTTTATTCCTTAGGAACACATTAACAACGTTTGATATAAAAATATTGTTTTAATAAGGCCTTGAACTGCTGTTTTTTTAAAGAAAGAAAAATGAAATCCAAACTTTCGTTGATCAACGGCATCATCGTATCAACGATATCCTTGATGATGCCGTTGATCAGCAAAAGCCTTCCGATTTACATATCTATTTTTTCAAAAACAGCAGTTTAAGCCCTCGTGAGAACAATATTTTTATTTCAATCATGCTACTGAAGGACAACATAAACAGATTAACCTAATTGCTGCAATAGTTTTCTGGCACGTTTGATGTAACGTAGAAATGAAGTAAAATAAATAACAAAATTTGCGAACAAAAAGTGCAGACTGGCACATTTATATTAAGGGTTTTAACCCCTGCTGTAATTCATACGGATAAAGAAATGCCCGTCGTTTTTGGCGATTTAATACGAACTGCTAAGTTTCTTTAGGGGCCCTTTATATTAGAAGATTTACGATATTGTTATCAAAATCCTACAAATTCACATCAACTGATCTGTCTGCTGAATGCAGGTGGTAGCTCCGAGTCTTCGGCATTCTGATTGGCTATGTTTTAGCGGAGTTTACGGTACCACACTTACTTTTGCTTTAGTACCCAGAGTGGTCTCACCCTTCCCCGTACTGAAGACGGCTCCCGGATGACTTTTTGTTAGCATACAAAAAGATTAAGCTCAGTGTATTTGTGACATATCTTCTTTAATTAACATACGCGTAATCAATGTGGCTTTAATTTAACAATTAAGCAGGTTAACAAAAGAAAGATCTCCTCAGCAACCTGGAGGACAGCCGAGCCAGGTATAAATCAACATGCGAAAACAGGCTCAGATAACATGCTTTTGAACAATAGCAGCTTTCACTACGTCCAGGTGTATTTTTTATCTGTCTTGTTACAAGTTTTTACTGGCGTTAAAGCTGAAAACTACAAACCCTGGCGTCTTTGTTAAAATATCTATTTTTTCTTTTGACCCTGGGGGAAAAGGGGAGAGAGAAAGGGGGGGGGGGGTTACTCCGTATAATGGCATAATTAATGGTCTATGCGGAGAGGTTCCGCCCAAAAGGGGTACCTTTTTCAGACTTGAGGTATATGGAAGGGTAGGGATGTCAAGAATGTTATATATAAAAGATAACGAGATCAGACCTCTGGACGAAACCTCCCCGTAAATAACTTCGTTGAGAGCCCCCCGGGCTTTTGATTCACCTCAACATTGAGCTCCACGCCCACCGAATTCACAGACTCGACATAACAGAGAGAAGAAAATACCCACCATTAACTCGCACTGTGACCGATTAACCGATGGCTTTTAACTGTTGCCTGGGCCTGTTTCAAACGTCGTGCTACTGCCATGCCGAACTCAATTGATCGAATTAAATTCGACTTTAGCATGGCAGTAGCTCGACTTGGTTTCAAACGTCGTGTTACCGCCGTGTCGAACTCAATTCATAATATAAAAACCTTAGAATACATATAAGAGTTTGCTAAACCGTTTCTTTATTTTTGTGATTTGTTTTCGGCAACAGCCGTTCTATTGGACTGAATTAAATTCGACGTCTGAAACCAAGTCGTGCTAGTGTCGTGCTGCAGTCGAGCTGCAGTCGAGTCAGCTTAGCACGGCAGTAGCACGACGTTTGAAACTAAGGCCTTAGCGGCACTGGTAAACAAATTTAGACCTGTTGCTTCATTTTGCATTGGAGCTTTTTGTCAAAACAGCAAGCATTCCGTACTAACAATGGTGAGATGAAAAACAAGAGGTCTGAAGATGACCTTGTACCATCAGCTTAACTATTGTTCTCTTTATTTTTAGCTCATGGATGACGTAGTCATGCCATGGGCTTTTGGAGGCACTCGAATGGCACTCGATCACTCACTCACTCACTCACTCAGTCGATTTCATAAATTATTCATTAAAGTCCGATTAAACACGTTACTCCTACCTCCCTTACTTAGTATTACTTTTTTTCCAAGTGCCTTTTAGGTATATGTTTGGAATATTCTAGAGGGTACTAGTAAGGCGAATTTTTTTTCCCGACACATATAGAGATGGGTTTTGTATAAATAACAATATTTTAAAGAACACTGATAATATCATCCGCAAGAAATGGACTTAGAATTGTTAAAAGAACATTGAAATAATTGAGCGTGGATCATTGTTGTATATTTGGACGAATTGTGCACATTTGTTCCCTATATTGTACTTGATGATATGGAGAAGACGCGATCAACAGGAGTGTGAAAGAGCTAATATTGCAGCCTGATGATGGGATTTCGTTCAGCGAAAAGCGAATAAGCCAAAGAGCCTTATAATCACTGCAAAAAAACTGTCCTCGAATTGTTAAAGCGACATTGAGGAGTATCTATTGAGGTTTATTCAGTTATTTGGACGAATCCGTTAGACCATTTCTCTTCGTATGCAAACAGGGAATGAATTAATGTTGTGTCAACTAGAAGCACAGGTTTTAGAACCAACCAGCGTTACGCTATTTTGCTTGAATTCTTAGGTGATCTTTGCCTTAAAGTAGGCTTTTGTTTGTCGGTGATTCCATTTAGCAGTGTTATTAATGTAATTTCTACAAGAAATGCTGCGCTCCTGGTATAAACAAGTCTCTGGCGAAAGGCAATCGGATACTTCGACTGCGTTTAAATTACGTGGCTAGGTCAGAGCACGTACTGCTTTGAGTACCTTTGAGCTCAATCCGTTTTACGTGTATTAAAATAATTTTTAGCTCGTGTTTATCAAAAGCGCGTTCTAAAGCAGTTCAATTTAGCCATAAACGCCTGTATTCTGTATTTAATAGAGCTCGAACTGCATATACTAACCGTTACGTACTCATCATATGGAAACATTTATTTGAAAGCATCGCACTTTTAAAACCACGGTTTAAGTAAAACTCATGTATGTAAAACTTGACTATTTTACAAGAAAGTGCACTGACGTTCGGAAAGTGTTTGACAATCACATGAAAAAGCAAACTATTTTACAACTAAAAAGCGTTAATAATTGCTTTTCAAGGTGATCTTTGCTTTGTAAGTAGAAATGCTGCGCTGATAAAAAGTTTCCAGAATATTCAGGTACACATGCGGTACACATGCAATCGGATACTTCGAGTCACGCTGTATTTTGGCAAGTCCGTACACAATGAACCGTTCTAATTGATTTATATGTTTTTCTTTGCTTATTGAACTGTCTTTTCTACACTAATTCAATTCATCCATGAGCTCGCTCCAAGGAGCCTTTGATTACCCATTGTTTTGCCTTTCCTTTTGTAGCTAAGTGCCCCGAATTTTTCGACGCTATCTTCTCTCTAAGGGTGCTAAAACTCTCGAGGACTAATTTTAGGAGACCATGGCCATGAAATTTAAACTTACTGACTGAAACCACGTAATATGCGGTTGCGCAACAGACCTCGTGGCGCTGAATTTGGCTTAGGAATTGGATACATTGAAGAAAATGCTGCTCGTTAATGCTGGAAAATAGCCAAAACTGAAGGCGGAAACAATATCAGGTTTACACGACACGTCCAAAAGACCCAGCCATCGTAGGCAAAACAAAATTGTACGAGCAAGTTACGTTAAAATTTCGTTTAAGACTCTGAAACTGATTGATGGAGTCGTCAAAGACGCGGCCAGTATCCAACACTTTAGCGTTCTCGTCAATATTTCTCTCCCTTGTTGTCTGCTTTTTGGCACTGGTTCACGTCGAGGTCGAACTTCACGCTCATCGACAGATGCTTCAAGTCTTGAGTCACCAGAGAACGGATAACTTTGGGCCACGTAAAACTGTTCACGATGAACCGATTTCGTCCTTACACAACAGTGACGCGGTTGAAGGTAAGAAAATGGGTGAATGCTTTTTTATAAACTGTTCACTTGCACGGCTGAGACATGGCCCCGAGATATCATGGCCGAGGATATAACGTGATATATAAACTGTTCTAACGAAGTTATTTCTAAAATGTGCAAAACCAACTCATATATAGTCGAACTTCTCATGATCACGCGAGCAGTCTTGGAAAAGGGGTAAGTGAGAGTGCCTAGGTGCAGTCTGGTGACCGCTTTATATTTTACAATTAATAGAGGTTCTATTTATAGGCTGTCACTTACTGAAAATTTCGTCTACTGGTACTCTGGTAACAGCTGTTAAGTAGAGCTCATAAGAAACGATTCGACTATAATAGTAACAATATAGCAACCCGAGGTAGTTTTGAAAATTCAAAAGTGTTTCCTTGAGAAGGTTCCCTAAGTGCTTGGGTTTTCATATACGTGCATTAAGAGGAGAGCCTCTCTATGGGCCGTTCCTGCCGACGTCGTTTTCCTTCAAATCTTTGGTTTTTCAACGAAATTGTCGCATATCAAGAATTGTTGTGAGAGGTAACATTGTTAGCGAGCTCGAGCACCCGGTGACGACAGTGAACTAAACGAGAAAATAACAAAGCAACAGAGCAAAACACTGAACGTGCAGCATACTTAGCTATACTTTTTGGCACGACAAACTCTGTCAAACTTGACCGGAATGCATTATGATCGATCGTCTTTTTATTTATTTCTATAAAGATCATTACGACTACGTACCCATAGAGCGCGAGTCTCAGAGGAAGTATTTTTGAGCATTCGTTTCAGTTGTTGTGCAATGCAAAAGACTTCCTCGTTGTCTGAAAGGATAAAGGTCATTGCATGCAACATGACGTCATAGCCAAGATAGACATGTAAGGATTAAGTTAACATACGATATAGATTTCGTAAAAAAATCAGGAGCCTGAAAAAATACAGTTTGATTTTTACCGCTAAACGATGTCAACAACATTATTTTTACACTAAACAAAGACATAGGAAAGAGTTTAAAATGGTGTAAAGTGCCTGGTAATTGAAGTTTATTCATCTTCTTACGCTTTTCAATTTGTACTCTAAAACGCCCGGTGATTTAGTAATAATTAACAGTCAAGGCGACATAATGTTCTCTTGTACTGTAGTTTAATTGTCATCCTACAAGAAAACGTGAACTAAGAAATGATACTAGCAGCAATTTACCCACTTTACGAAATTGTAATTACATCAAAGATTTTGTGCGGTATTTTGTCCTCCTTATAACTGATTTATCACCATCATTGCCTTTTTCCTTTTAGTTCCGGAAACACACAGTCGCATCAGACGCAACACTAAAGATAAAAAGAAGAATTCGAATACCAGTGTAACTATCAGTCGTGACATAAAAAGGGAAGTTCACCTGGCCCTGAGTAGCCTGGTCTGCCCGGTACATTGCCCTAAAGGAACTAGGGGAAAACGTGGCAGGCCTGGTCCCCCAGGCAAGCAGGGTCCGCCTGGACCTCACGGACCGCAAGGACCTAAAGGAATCAAAGGTGCTCAAGGCGATCAAGGACTACCTGGGCTTAAAGGCGATCAAGGCCCTCGAGGACCCAAGGGCGATCCTGGTCAATCCATCTCAACCCCTTCCATTGTGTCACCTCCGGTGTCCATGGTAGTAAATGAAACCGGTATAGCGTCACTGCAGTGTGAGGTTAAAGGAAATCCAGCTCCTCAGGTCACGTGGCTGAAACAGAATTCCAGTCTTCCTTTTAACAAACGAATTTTGCAATCAAGTGGTGGCCTGATGATCAGAGATGTGACGTCACAAGACGAAGGAGAGTACACATGTGAGGCAAGAAATATTCTAGGAGTCGTGACCTCTTCTGCCACTTTAACTGTTCAAGGTAAATATTTGCTAATCTTATATTACGTGCTCTACACAACCAAATAAAAATGATGAGCTACATTTCTCCGTGGAGAATTCAAACTTCTACGCGATTGGACAAATACCGCGAGTATTTAAAAAAAACATTGTTCTGATAACTAAGAAATTGCTTTCTGTATTTTGGAAGCGTACTAAACAAAAATTTTAGGACGTATCTAAAGGTACGGAAAAACGGGCAACAAAGAATGTAAAACTTGTTTTGCAACATTGTTGCAAAACGAGTTGAATAGCGATGTTGCGCGTTTTACTACCCATGTTCAAACCTGTCAACAATATACACTTAATGTCAGATCTGGAGGCAAATAGTTAGTTTTGTTTTCCCGAGAAACATAAGAACTCGAGGGAAAACAAAACTACTGTCGACTCCCGATAACCCGAACCTTCAAGGGAAATCGAAAAAAGGTTCGAGTTATCGCGAGTTCGAGGAAAATAGCCGAGATTAAGGTAAAAAACAGTTTTTACTGCACAGTGAACATTTTAATCACATTTAATTGTAGAAATGTCAAGTGAAAATTAAAAGATACTTCTAGATTATAAATCAGAACGAAACGTAACAAAAAATAGCCTAAATAGAGCATGCGTTTTACTGCTTTGAGAAGAAAAGCTTCTTCACGTTAGCCTGTGACAATCAACATCAGCCTCCACTAGTAAACCGCATACTCCTACAACACGTCAATAGGAAATCCAGAATTCAATGATATGTTTCGGACGCCCGTAAACGGTTTTTTTCCCGACTTTTTAAGGGCTCAAAACATGGTTCGAATTATCGAGGGTAAAAGTACATAGAAAATGACCTGAGGGGAAACGAAAATTGGTTCGAGTTAGCGGGAGTTCGAGTTATCGAGGGTTCGAGTTACCGAGGGTAAAATTACAGTGAATGTATGACGGAAATCCAGGGGAAATCGATTTTGGTTTGAGTTAGCGCGAGGTTCGAGTTAGCGAGGGTTCGAGACATCGGGAGTCAACTGTAACTGGTTTCCCGAGGGACCTGACATTAAGTGTTTTGTTATATTCTTAGACTTTCACTTCAACAGCAACAAAAAGAATAACCGAAGCAAACGCATTAGTCAATTCCACCGGGCTGACCTCCGGGCATTAGCATTATTTTTGCCTTAGATGGCAAATTCCCGGGGCTGGGGACTCAGGAATTGCCTCGGGGTTGGCCGATGCTCGGCCCCCGGGCAGTGCAAAATTTGCAAATGCCCCATCCCAGGACTGACAAGGCAGGCAGATGCCCCGTAGTAGCCCGGAGAGGGTGGGGGGGCTGGGCTGGGCTGGGCGCAGGTGGAATTGACTGATGCATAACCAAACCAGTCGACTCGGTACTTATAACAAAACAAATCTAATTCTCAAAACTACTGAATGATTGATTTACAAAGTACTTTCCTTATATATTATCTGCATCTTTTTTTCCACTAGCTGCTGTTTCTTTTCTGGGATAACTTTAGAAATCGTTGCTTTTTTTAATAGCTTGAGGCTTCGTGTTTGTGTTGTTGTGTTCATCCACGAAAAAGAAAACTGGAAGTGTTTTTCCCGCCTTCTGTCACGCCACTTTTTCCACCATGCGTTGATCACGTGCTGTAATGTATCCCTAGCAGGTTACATTGCGTGATGTATCACGATCGGGATACATTTGATTTTAGTCAAGGCCACGTGACTAAGAATCAAGCAAGTGAAAGTTAGTTGAGTGAAAGTCTAGGAATATAACAATCTGATTTGTTGCACGACAGGTTTCATGTGGGTGGTATAACGCGCAACATCGTTTTTCAACTCGTTTTGCAACAATGTTGCAAAGTAAGTTGCACGTTTTCTGTTGCCCGTTTTTTTCGGTACCTTAAGTGTCTCATGGTGACCCACAACTTGTGAAGGCCAGTTTCCCCCTTTACATTTACAGGTAGGAACTAAATCGTACCAATTTCACTCTTAAGGACTCGATCAAAGTAAAATTTCTTGGCCACGATTTCAGTTATTTTTCTTGACGAATAAGTAATCATCGTCCTTTCATTACTGTCATTCACTTTTACCATCTCATTCATTTATTCACAGTTAATTGATTGTTATGTAAAACGCTCTTGTACAGCGAAATTTCGGAAGGGGACTAGGGTATTACGCACACAGAGAAAAACAAAATTAAATTTAGGTAGCACATAAGTGGAACGCCCTTTCAGGACGAAGCGATTGTCGAAAGTATTTAACATATTTTCATTGGAGTTTTCATTACGTAATTTTGGGAAGAAAAGTTTGTTTGATAACGTTTGTCTCTTGCAGTTGCAGCACTAATTATTCGAAAACCTTCGTCCGTCATCGTTGAAGAAGGAGAAAACGTAACGCTGCTGTGTAAAGCTAGTGGTCGACCGACTCCCACTGTCACGTGGGTAAGAGCGTTAGGTCATCTTCCCAAAGGAAAGACCGCCGTACTGGATGGGAAACTAACTATACAGAACGTTGCCAAGGCGGATAGCGGAACTTACGCATGTTCAGCAAAGAATTCCCTTGGGAAGGACTCTGCGTTTGCACTAATGACCGTGACTGATAGGCTCAAATTTACCCAGACCCCACCCCTGAAAGTTTCTACAAGGAACAAGAGCAATTTGATGTTGAACTGTGCAGCTCGAGGTACAATAGTAATTATCTGGAAAAGAGCGGGACAGAGTCTTCCTCAAAATCACGTTGTTTATCGCAATGGAACTTTGCTTCTAAGGAATTTTAGCCCAAAAGATGCCGGGTCGTATACTTGTGTGGCAAAAAATGCTTATCGCTCCATTGAGGCAAGAACAGTTGTTAAACTGGGTAAGTATAAATATTTAAGTGAAAATACCCCTTGGCATTTTTAACAGCACACAGTACCAGTGGTTTTACGCTTTAAAACTATAATGCCATCAACTGACGTGATACAACTCACTTTGAGTCTGAAGATGACTACCGCGCAGGTTGTCGAAACGTCAGGCACAGTCAACAACAACAGTCCTATTCAGGACTACTTTCACCCGGACGATCAAACTCAACCTACTTTTAGAAGTTATTATATCACATAACTGTACACTAGTACTCAATGTACCAGGAACTGGCCCCAGTTTCCCAAAAATTTACTGGATTTTTTTCACAGTGAAAAGACGTTTCCTTGAACGTTAATGCTTATTTTAAGTCGTTACTTTTTATCAAGGCAAGTTAAGGCACGGACATTTTAACTGTAAGTTATTATTCTTTCATTAACTAGTCTCAGTGTGTTACACAAGGTAATGCTGAATAGTCGCTGATCCGTTGTAACTTACCTCACTACATGAAAGTTGTGCGACACGTTTAGTGGCTCGATAGGGTTTTTCAGTGTCAATACCTCCCAAGTTTGAGCATAAACTACGTCGTCATTAACAAAGATTTGGAAAAATTACCACCACAGCTGTACAATATAAAGATAAAAATTTGTTATGATAAGGGTTACAATGACTTCGGAGTTGTCATAGCAACGAAATGACGTCATTACCTATTTTACTTGCAGCCGTATTTCTCGGCACTGGGAGCTGTTCTTACAGAATCGTTCACGGAAGGTTTTTCCCCTAATAGTCGCCTCGATGTTCGTGACGTTTAAGCGAAATCTGTAAGAGCGTTATCGAGACATTTTGGGATGAAATTTTTATGGTTAGACTGTAAAAAGTGGACAATCTTGATGTTTGGCCGTTATCTGAAGAAAACGTAGCGCTTTTGAAGTACAATTTCGCCTCACAGTAGTTTTAATCTTGTTAAAGACGTGTTTGAGACATCCTGGAGCTGGCTCCAGCCAATTTCTAGAAAGAAGGGTTTGATTAGTATGTATCGAGGCGCTCATATTAGCGGTTTTGTAAAACATTTTGGTCTGCTTTAACAAATAAGCGAATAATTTTGAAACCGCTCGATATAATTTTTTAAAAAATTGAGATTCTAGAAATTGACCATCGTTTTATATGACCTTTGAGTTTCAAGATTATTGATATCTTGTAAGGTAGTAATAATAATTTTGTGTTTACAATTGAGAGCGTCTCATTATTCAGGGGTTACAATTGTCTCCAAGTTTCATTTTCAAGTGAACAGCAGAAACTAACAATGCATTTGAAATATACAGAAATGGTAGGTATTGTTTTCTACGAAAATATGGAACTTGGAGAAAATAGGCCATTTGCTTTCTTGTGCAAATTAAGGCTTTTGTTATTTAAACCTCACTGGGACTACCATATTTAAATAGGAAAGGAAAAACGAAATAAATTCTGGTCTTAGCAGTAAAAAGACGTCATTGGCAAATGGCCTATACCCCTGAATAACTAGGCCTCTCATCCAGATAATTTAATATTTGCTTCGATTCGTTTTGATAGTTAACCAATGGGTAGATCATACGCCCCAATGGTGTACGTCCAGCTATCGCAGGCAGCTTCAGTATGGTGGTGGAGTCACTTTGGAGCAATGTAAACAGCTCTGTCGCGGATGTGCTGCTATTGAGTACTGGTCTGGGAAGTTCAAAGTATGTTATGAATGCCTGGATCACACCAAGCGTGAATCATTTACCAACACCAAAGATAGTGCGTACCCACCACACGTGTACATACGGCAGTGAACATTATCATCAATATCACAAGAACAGTAACAAAAATTGTCGCAGAACCGTGGAGAGCAATGAAAGGAGGAATAAATAAAATAAATGAATAAATAAAACAGATCGGCTTTACACAATCTGTAAACAAACCATGCCAGCTTGAAGAAATAAACATTTCAACAAAATTGACAGTTAACTAAGAATAAAAAAAAGAAAAAAACGCAGCAGTTTAGAGTTGTAAGTTTGAAACTTAATTTCAGCATAACCATTTTCAATCAACATTGTTTTGTTTTATTGTTGATTTTGTTTTTCTTTTGTTTTTTCTTCCTTTTTTTTGTAAAGTTCGGAAGATATATTCTGCATACATTTGCTGACCAAATGAACAGACCCATCATTGACAGTATTACTTTGACCTCTTTCACTACTTCAGCTCATACTAATCTGCCCGCCAACCCTCGTTCACTTCCTGAGGGTGGTTTTTATAAGTTTCCTTTTTATGCAAATCACAATGGCGAGCTGAGGAGGAGGAGGAGGCGGCTGGAATTCAAGCTAGATAGCTGAAGGATATCTAATCGTCTGGGTCCGGTTGTTCGAAAGATAGATAGCGCTACCCACTGGATAAATCCAGTTTGCTGTAAACCTCTTTCAAGTAGATAACGCAACTGGTTTCCCTAATACTTATCCGCTGGGTAGTGATTTATCCGTTGAATAGCGATATCCGAAGTTTGAACTATCCGGGCCTGATCACAACATATTTAGCAATTATTGAATGAAGCTGAGTAGGATGTGAAGAATAAAGCAGATCGAGGAGGATGTTAGAAAGTAGGTAATATCCATCGAGCACTATGTTTTGTGTATTCTTGCTTTCCTTCCGTTCATTTTGAGTCATAAATGCAGCTATTTCGTCTTCGGATAGCCGTGCATGAACGCCACCTTTCTCAGTTCACTCGTGTATAAAAGCTAGGCCGCCTTGCCTGAAAACGAGGTTGATCGATGGTCTATTGCCCATGCAACCTCGTTTCCAAATCATGCTTTACATCATCGATCAACCTCTTTTCCAAGTCAATATTATTACCATCGAATCGAAGGAACATTGCATGCATCTTCCAAATTTGGTCAACGCCCGTTGGTTATGAAGAGTTAGCCGGGGGCTTTGAGCCAATCAGAAACTGCGAAATATTTTGAATGAATAATAAGAAAGAATGTAGCAAGTGTGATTAAACTGATATGTTTGATTATACAGATATTTGTAAAAAAATAATAATAATAAAAATTAATAAAAAACTATATGCATCTGAGTCTAGTCTTTTCAGCTAGGATCAGTAGGTCTCTACAAAAAAACTGTTTCTCCATCAATGCGCCCGCGATTCTGGCGCATCGCAGGATAATACCTTTTGCCGCCGAGTGGCCCATCACACCAAAACGACCTGCTTAATAGGGAATATTTACCAAAATCAGAATCAAAAACAAAAAGGGGAATTTTTGCAGAGGGTTCAATTCAAGCTTTAACTTTTTCAGTGGGCACGGTCAGTGAAACTAAACTCAGTATTACAGGTTTAAACCAGTAAAAAGCTTATTTACAATACCAAAAAAAGTCAAAGTTGTTAAATAAGCGCAATTTCACAGTCATCCAATTGCGAAACATAAAACCCACAGCATGAAAACATCCAATGTGCTTATTTCTGTTCAAGAACGAGTTTTCAGAAATAAATTTTTCTGCATCAAAAAACCAAACGTAAACATCGATTCGTTATCCCCGCAGAATCGAAGGCTCTTTAATAACTGCAAACTACCCGATCAGATTTTGCACTATTAACAACAAATGTTTCATTTAGTATTAGCCTTTTTTTCCGTTTCATTTTGCGACTCAAAGTAAGGTGGCATAACACTGAAAAAGGTCACGCTTTCCCATAACATTTCAGTTTTCCTAATGTGAGATATCCTTCCTCATTTGAGCTATCCAAGTCTCCCAGTCTGATCTGTGTTACGGGAAGGGAGGACTTATCTGTCAGCAGACCGCTGTCCTCTCTCCATCCACTGCTGTAGCCTCCATAATCGCAGTTACACTTTTCACCATTAGAGCACGAGTTTGTTACTCCGCATGCGCACATGTTAGTATGGCCTGTTGCTCCACCCCAGTAGTACATGCGTGTTCCATCACGTGACTCCCACCATGCATAACTGGCCTGAATAAACTGAACATCATTGTTGCATTCAAACTTGATAAACTGTTCACATTCCCGTGAGACTTGAGTGAGTGCTTCTATCTGGGCGATGTTCACCCCAGTATAATTTACCTTTTTACTGTAGCAACCCACTCCACTGCAACCTGGAATGTTACCAACGTGGGTTCTATTCTCACTATCGTGACTGATGATTGTCACGCCCATTCCTCCTTTGTCACGCATGTCACAATACACGTTGAAGGGAGTCACACCTCCGTCGCCACCAGGATCGATTATATAATCTCCTGAAGAGCCTGTTTTTAAGCTGCTGCAGGACGTGGGATTGCGCACTAGAGAGGTTGGTGTAACGGCAGCTTTTATGTAAAAAGAGAAAATAACCATCAGTGATGTGTTACCGTTTTCCGGGGAAGGAGCCCATGGGTATTCCCTCCCGAATTCCCCCACCCCAAGGCGGTGTAAGGCATAAAAGAGATGACCAAAATCTCAGACGGTTGTGATTTTAAAAACAACAACAATTTGAACCGGGGTTGAAAATAAATTTCCACAGTCAGAGTCATGAAGGAAAAGGTCAGCGGGAGTGCTCTGTGGAGCCCATATTCAAAATAGCCGTTCCTCAGGCATCGTGGAAGTAGGGCATCTTAGATAAAAATTGGCTGGGAATTAGTTAGGAATATTAGCTTGCTAGTGATTATTTCTACCTAAAATATTTTTGGCTGGGAGATGACACGCCACGCCGGCTTCCTGGCTCACAGAGACTCTGAAACGCATCGCTGGGAAAAACTTTAATTGTGTTTTTATTCGCACTTCTTATGTTAGCGCCTTGCAGTTAACGTTCATGGTAACGTTATCAAGAGTCAATGTTCGTTGTTGGTCTTGTTATCATTGCTGAATAAATAGGAAATTACCTATACTAAAAACTGAAAAAGCGGTATAGTATATTCACTTCACTTCAACGTCTCACAGCATAAGTATTTTGAATGTCTAGTTTTCCTTTTAAGGCTGCTTCCTCTATTTAATATTTGCTAGGCGGAAACAATTTCATTACCTTGCACAGTCAATGTGGCTGAGGACGATACTGTTCCTAGAAAATTTCTTGCTTCGCACGTGTACAATCCACTATCCTGCGACGTCACATCCACAATAATTAGACCATCACGTGACTGGAATATTCGCTTGTCCGCGGGAAGGCTGGAGTTCTCTTTCAGCCAAGTGACCTGAGGCGCTGGATTTCCTTTAACTTCGCATTGCAATGAGGCTATACCAGTTTCGTTCACCACCATTGACACCGGAGGTAACACAATCGAAGGAGCTGAGATGGATTCACCAGCATCGCCCTTGGGCCCTTGAGGGCCCTGATCGCCCTTAGGCCCAGGGGGCCCCTGATTTCCTTGAGCCCCTTTGTCGCCTTTTGGTCCCTGCAGTCCTCGAGGACCCGGCGGTCCATGTTTGCCTGGGTTACCGGGTCTGCCTCTTTGTCCTCTGGGACCTCTGGGGCATTTTACAGGACAGGCCAGCTTACCCAAAGCAATTATCAGTCCTCTGACGTCATCAGGATTGACAGGTTTGCCTTGTTTTAAGATATCACTGTCATTTCCAGCAGAACGTTTATGACGAGTGTGTAACAGTTCTGCAAAAAAGTAATGGACACGATTTTACATAAAGGATTGTTATTTATTCGTTCGAAAGTATATTTCGAAGTTTGAAAGCGTTTTCCTCTTTTTGTTTACCATTTTACCAAACTGACATTCTAAAGCAGCTGTAACTGTCACGAAATTTATCAGGCATTTTCCACCAAACTATCAAGTGAAACAATGTAACATTTCAAAATTAACATTATCATAAAAGACGGTGACAAACCACACGAAGCAGACACAATCGTCACAGCACAAGCAATATAATTAGCACCGGAAGAGAAGAACAAAGCAAACGACACAGATATGTCTATGTTCTGCTGCAGCTGTACCAAAAAAAAAAACAAACTAGAGGGAGGCACGGATGGATAAACTTCAAAGATTTTAATCTTCTTAAAAACGGATTTTTAAAAACTTGTAATCTTAAAGGAATTCCAGTCATTGCAACGTGTGTTTTTTTTCAGTGTTGTTTCCAACGTTTGAATTGACTTGACACGAAGCGCTTTGTACGTTAAAATCTATAGCGACCTCCCCGCCCCCGAGGCTACTCCCCATAATGGCCTATACGGGAAGGTTCCGCCCGAAGGGGGTACCTTTTTCAGAAAGGCTAGGGATTTCACTAGTTGAAGTACGTATATGAAAGGGTAGCGGGAAATCTGTCATTTGCGTCCAAAGGCCCAAAGGGATGACGGATGCATTTCATGGCTGTAAAAAGTAGAGATGACGTTCTCTTCCTAGTTTTGTGATTTATTCATGAAGACACTGCGTTCAGTAAAGCAGTTAAAAGGATGCAAAGTTCTAAACTAGGCACGCGAAAGGGGTAACATTTGTCAAGAGCGACAAAGATTTGATTTCGGTTTCCTTTATTTCAAGGAAATGTGCTGCGCGTTGTAGAATGGTGGTCAAACTGAAGCGGAAGCTATTAGGCAAAAGGCGAAAAAGGGACGGATTGTTACGTTACAGCCTCGTAAAAGATGACATCATTGATATCAGTACATTTCGTAACGCACTGGAGCGGTCAGCTTACAGTTTCAATAGTTATGATAAGCGTTATATTTAGCATTCAGATCATGGAAGGACACTCCTTGTTCCTACTTGTACTTTAAAATTTTAAAACTTAAGAAAGAAGAAGTATCTTTAACTTGACCACAGTAAAGAAGAGCTTTTGTGATAAAAACAAACGCAATACTATCCTTATGGCATGGCCTGATTCAAGCCTGATTATTCAGTAATTATCTCAGTCTTACCTTCACCAGAGTCGCTACGCAACGATCTCAGTACAACCGTAATCGGATCCACGTGTTCAGGATTTCTTGGTTTGTTCTTTTCTTCTCTTTGCCGTTGAGTTAAAACTTGAAGCATTTGTCGCTGAGCGTGAACTTCGTACTCTAGATGAATCAACGCCACGAAACAAACAGCAAAGCAGATAAATATAATTGAAAAAGCCACATAAATGTTACACGGGCGAATCTTTGAGATCTCCATGATAATTCGGAGGTTCCTTTTGAACCGTAAGAGAGAATGACCAGCTCGAACAAACCTCGGCGGCGCAGTTCAGCGAATGTATTATGAAAAGTAAACGTGCTGCGACGATGAAAAAGCTTTTAATCCTCTCTTCCTCTTTGACATGACCTTGTCACTAGTTCATTTCCGTGCGTATTTAATTTCACTGAGAGATGGTCCACTGGAAGATTTCCAGATGTCTAATGGAGGGTTTAAGTCTGACCTGCATTAACCCACAAAGCCCAAATACCCACATACAAATCACTCTCTTGAGTGATCATCATGATACATTTCCTTTAAGAATTAGTTGGGAGAATTTGATAAAAGATCAATCCTTTGTGATCAATTTAGTAATTCTCATATCCTTCGCTCTTGATGATGCATTTTAGGAGAACATTGATATTGGTCACTCTCAAGAGTAAAATGGTTAATACGAAATCAAATGAAAGTTACATACAAGCCCAGACTTACAAGGCTCGATTTTGCAACAAAAGATAGTTACAGCCACTCTCGCTTAGTGGAGATGGGGCTGACTCGTCCCTAGTGATCTTCGCGTAACGCGTTCAGCGCGCGCAGGGGGTGATGGGAAGGGAAAATTCGACACAGGATTTCCAAGTCGTCTCTCTCCCTCGCTTTCCTCCTTCCCATCACACCCCGTTCGCCACTAGGAAGAGATAGTGAGAGACGACTGGGGACGAGTAAGGGGAAAGGATACAAAAGAAGAACAAGAGGTCTGAATTGGACCCTCCCACTTCCAACCCACCCAACCCCTAACCATTTTTCCATTTGGCCCTTGCTATGTTTTTCCTCGGTTGCAGTTGTCACGAAATGTCAATATACCAGGCAGAATGCTCCAACATTAGCTGCAGCTTTAAACATTACAAATACTTTTACACTAAAAGAGGAATGAAGATGTGCAGTAACATTGTATTATGACCGCTTTTTGCGAATCTAAAAATTGCAAACATTAAAACTGTATGAAAATAAAGAGTTTTAAAGAGATCAGCAAGGGACACGCCCTTATTGAAAACCCTGATATGCTAGTACAGTTTAGAGATTTACTTCTCCAAACAGCGCGTAGGTCTACCCTGAGAACCAGAGATTTTCTATCGCGTGCGGCCTGACGCTTCGGTGTCGGTTGCATAACCTTTAACCATTCCTTAGAAAGAAGAAACCGCGCGCAACATCTCTGATTCCCAGTAGCAGCTGCTCGTAAGGTGTCTCCTCATTGGTCGCAGAAAACAATAACGCAACAATGTTTACCATGGTTCCATTGTTTTACGGTCAGGGTAGCAAACCAATTGGCTTTTAGGGTTACGAGAGCTACAAGCGGAGCTTTCCGCCCCAGATGTCGAGTCCGCGCCGAGAACTAGCAACAGAAACTGAGGTAACTATGATGATTTGTAAAACAATCCTAATTTATTAACAATTTGCGATAACTTTGAGGACCAACACAAAGTCTCTTCATTTTTGTTCTACCCGTTTCATTTTAAATCTTGAGCGGGAGATTAATTAAGGAGTTCAATAGAATCAAATCCGCGAATAACCGAGAGCACATTTCTTTCCTTGCTGGCACATTAATCTGGTGTGCTTCAATTACATGACATAATTTAAACCAGTCTTTTCAATAATTCCTCTACAGTGCCTTTCAAATCTACGTGTTAATTGTCACTTTCACAATAGTAGCCTACTACTTATTTATTCGATTAAGCGCCCAGCCTCGAATTAGCGCCCACCTCGAGTAACCGCCCATCTTAAAGGCAGAAAAAGTTAATAAGCGCCCACCCCACCCCACTCCCTCCCACAAAAACTCCAATAAGAGATAATAAGAGACCCTCCCAAAGACGGAGTTTTCTTCAGAGTATTTTACAGAGACCTTGCTTTGTTGCATCTTCGCTTTTTGTAATTTAGCATTTACTGTTTTGTTGCAAAATATACTACTACACTAGATGAGAATGGTGAAAATTTAATAAGCGCCCAGCCCCGAAAAACCGCCCACTCTCGAGGTCAAAAAATTTAATAAGCGCCCATGGCGGTTAATCGAATAAATACGGTAAGTCACTTGGGTAAACTGTACAAAAACGTACGGTGAGAATGAAGAACTAACCTGTAGTCTCTAACGAATGACTCTTGGGGAAGAGCGTTGCGAGACGACACAGAGAACGTCGTCTGTGTATAGGAGACGAACTACTGCAGCATGCAGCGCAGGCAGGCATAACATTAAGGTGAACGATCGACACTCAAGTTTTTCCTGTTTGCGATTGACACTTTAGATTTTATTCCCAGAGGAAGGAAGAGAGGTAAAAGCTGGGATCAAAGAGGGAGGGCATAAGGCTAAAAGGTGAATTCTTATCCTTGTGCACCCATCCCCGACCCCCACCACCCAAATAAAATGCAGGCTTGGATTGAGAGAGCCAAAAGGGAACTGGGGCGGAGCACCTCATCCCTTGCTTCCCTCGTGTACTATACTATGACGGCCCAGTAATAAGTTCACCACGCGCAGACGTAAGAAACTGCTTATACAGTTAAACTCCAAGGCGTTTAGCATGAAAGATCATGAAAGGCATCTCTTCAAATTTGTCTTCTTAGCCTTTCTTTCTCTGCTCGATAGCCAAAACTCTTTCGTCAATGGGAGTAAATAACTTAATGACGATATTTTTGAATATCAATCCACGTTCTCCATTTTTTCAGTTCGATAACTCCATTCTCAAGCACTGCTACCATAGAGACTGTTCCATTCCTCGAAGAATTTCAGAGAGTGTGGCGAAAGACTGGGTCGAACAACTTTCAAAGAGTTCCTAAAGTCGTTGTATTGGATGTTCCGCACCTGAAAGAACCAACAGTTTACCAGTGAATGAGTGTCTAGTTAATATAGTAACTGCAAATGCCATCTCGGTCACAGTAGGCGACTGATTCCCGAGACCCGGACGAACTCAGACCGGCACGAGTTCGTATTGGTCTTCACACATTTCTTTTCATGCGTTTACACGGGACCGGCCTGAAAATAAACTCAGACCGGACTGACATCGTCTCGGTAGCTGACCCGACGCGAGTTACTTTCGAACCGGACTGAGACCCTACCGTTCTCATGAAAAAAGGGGAATTAATCACAGACCGGGTCTACAAATAGTATGTTTCCTTGGATAGCTCCATCATTTTTGTTGATTTTACTGATAACATCAGTAAACAAGACTTCTAAATTAAACCTTTTCTACTGGTCTCGCCCCGCGTAAGGGAATCCAGGACAGTCTAGGATTCTGGCTTCCACGCTGTGGATTCTGGATTTGATAGTAGAACTTGGATTCTGGATTCCAGTCGTTTTGGGATTCCGGATTTGTTTACTTAAATTCAGGATTCCAAAACCCAGGATTCCGGATTCCAATTTTTTTCCGGATTCCGGATTCCACAAGCAAAAATTTTCCAGATTCCGGAAGGTACCGACAATCGGGCAACAAAAACGTGCAACTTGTCTTGCAACAATGCTGCAAAACGAGTTGAATAGCGGATGTTGCGCGTTTTACCATCCATGTTCAAACCTGTAAACAACCTGATTTGTTGCATGACAGGTTTTATAACGCGCAACACCGCTATTCAACTCGTTTGCAGCAATGTTGCAAAACAAGTTGTACGTTTTTTGTTGCCCGTTTTTCCATACCTTTAAGATACTCTTCGTTTTTGTTGACAAAAAAATGTAAGATTTAATAGTAATGACCCACCTTAGACGCATCGACAGACTGTATTTGATCAGGACGAAGGTCTGAGAAACAAAAAGACCATATTAATCACATTCATGAATCGTCCAATCAAAGATTAGCACAAAATAACTACTGAAGTGATTTCTCACCCCGGATAGGTCCAAGTGCTGCATCGCGAGCAAGCGCAGTAAGGTCACTTCCAGAATAACCTTCGGTTTGTCTAGAGGATAGTAGAGAAAGAAAGGAGCCGTTAACGACAAACAGAATCACAGTCCCTAAGGTCTTCATGCTATCTAGATGAAGGTCAAGAAATGAAGAGCTGTAGTCCAACGTTTTTCTTCAACATCCCTTCGCCTTAAAATTAAGGTTGTGCTCTAAGAAAAATTGAAGAGAATTCACTGCTCTATGCTGGTGTCCAGCATAGGATTTCAGTACTGAGATCCTTCCACGTTTTTTCTCGACTTTTGACATGGACAAGTTACGGAAGATGTGTCGTCACCACTGGAAACAGCGCCTTAAAAATTGCTGACATTGCCAAGTTTGAAAGTAATTTGTTAAAAACTAACGAAGATATAGCTCCTCGAAGATGCGAGATTTTACAGACGTCTGTATGGTGGGGGTGGGGGCACAAACTTGCCCCCCACCATACAAACGTCTGTAAATTATCACAACTTTGCACAGCTATATCTTCGATCTCTTAAGACGTATCACTTTCAAACCTGGCCCGGGTTGCTCGAAGCATGGTTAGTGCTAACCAGCATTAACTACCATGGAAACCTATACATTTTGATACCTCTTAACCAACGGTTAGCGCTAACCAGGCTTCGAGCAACCGGCCCTGGCAGTTTTACTAATTTTAAGGCGCTCTTTCCGGTGGTGACGACGGATTTTCCCTAACTTGCCCATGTTAAAAGTGGAAAAAATCCGTGGAAGGGTCTATTAAAGATAGTACGCGCGCTCTGATTGGCCGAGGGGAGAGTTTACATGAGAGTATGTAAACATGGTTGTGGCGTCAAGTTGTTTGGCTTTTCGCGGGCTAATCACGCAAGCACGAATTTGAAAAAGTTTTCGAGTTCAAAACTCGAAAAGTTTACTTTATTTACCCATTCCTTCGTCGGCTGAAACATGGAAAATCGTTACAAAGGTGAGTCAATTTTTCTTCGCTTAAGCTGACATTTTAAGTGAAAAAAATCCGTATTTTGCAAAGCATCTTTTTGCAAAACAAGAACTGATTACGCGTGCAAGACTTCGTGGACAAGATTTTGCGACTGGTAAGAATTTCTCTTTTAATCAGGGCCATACAGAGTGTTTTTCGTTTTTTCTCGGGAAAGTTATTTTATAAAAGCAATTGAAAACGTTTTCCGTGTTTGCATAGCCTGATATAAACACGAGAGGGGTTGGGAGAATTCGAGACAGTTATGCAAATCCGAGACGAAGTTAAAAGTTGAAAAAATCCGTGGAAGGGTCAATTAAAAAACAAAAATTTCTTAGTGGCCCAAGAACAAAAGTAAGGCGCCAGGGTCTAATTGGCACTGCTAGAGCACGGCCTTAATTAAGTCATTTTCCTTTGCAACCACGAGACAAGGCGGCCATGTTGGGGGGTCAGCACAAGAGAATTTTTACATGAAAATAGAGTTTAGTTCCCAGAGGAGAAAATGCTTTTGCTCTTGACCACCAACATGGCCGCCGTGACGTCACGTGCAAACCAGCATTACCCGTTTCGTACATACATGATATAACAAAAACGTCATCTTACCTGGATAACGTCTCCATTTCCGCTGAGCTTAGAGGGTTGTGATGCTTTACCAGAAGCTTGGACAGAAGAACTTTTCTTGTCTTGAGTTAAAAACGAAAATAAAGAGTTTTTTTTCTGTTTTTCGGGTAACCCCGACGTGTTAGGATCATAAATACGGTCCTGCGCTGACAACTTTTAACGGCTTCCAAAAGGTAGTAAAGTTGTTTAAAGAAAATAATTATAACTGCTTGCAAAACATTTTAAGGACTGGACGATATCTTTTTCACTCGAATTTTTTTCTTTCTTTGACCGAAAGCTAGATTGGTGTTTAACTTGGGTTAAGCATGTGAACATGTGAAGGGTGCTTATATGCTATTCGGCAAACGCATCCTTTAATGAGGAAGCACTATTGTTGATATTTTTCACGTAATGACAAACAAAGAATCTTGCCAACATGGTCGACAAAATTCCACACTTATTAGAGTACAATGGCAATTGAAAAAAAGAGAGCAATTCATTAAGAACAAAAAAAGCAACGGAGATTTGATCAAACCTCTTTGTCCGGAAGGGGTACATATACTCTTTTTACAAATCGCCTGTAACCAAGAAATATATAGAGATTAGAAAGTCCGTGAATTCTGAAAATGAAACTCCAAGGTATTTGTGGATTCAGCGACGGGGAGGCGGGGGAGTTAACGCCTTCGTCTTGGATTTTGTTTATTAGGGGAAATTCTCAGGGCCTTTATTTTTGCACACAAAAGCTTGCGAATTTCTGAAATCCGCAAAATTGCGTTTATGCGTCCAATATCTTAGTAGGATGGGTGGATGAGTGAAGAAGAGTGAAATTACAAAGTTCGTATCCAGCATCCTTGATAGACCTACCTGAGAGCTGCATCGTCTAATTCTTGTGGTCTGTTAGTAGCTCCCATCACTAATATTCTCTCATTAGGATCAGCAATTACCTAAATAAAAAAGAGAGCCAATTAAGCCCGCAGGCAAAAATCTGATTCAGCCAGTCGACAAATAGCCTGTGTACAGCCGCCCCTCACCTCAAAAAAATCGGAAAGGAGCTCCTTTCCGATTTTTATGAGGTGAGGGGCGGCTGTACACAGGCTAGTCGACAAAGAGCCATTTGAGCACAATCTGAGAATACAGCAATATCAAATGCCTACTTTAGCTCACGCTAGGGCTCAGTTCAGCCCTTGGATTAGACTGTATCAGCCCTGATTAAAGGACGCAAATTAGACCCCAAAACTAGTACTGTACTTGCAGTTTTGACTTGAGAATTACGAAACTCAAATTTTCAACCCTTTTAAAAACACTTACGAGAAAATTAATCGCGGTTGGAAAAACCAGTCTTGGCCTTCAAGTGCTAAAAGAATTGTGCTGCCCCAGTTAGAAATATCCTGCAGGCTGCAAGATTCAAGCCCGTAGCCCCACGCTCGTAGATAGTGTTAGGCGGAATTAAAGCTCGTATACTTGTACCATATCTACAATGAAGTTTTTGCACTAACCCCATCAAAGGAGACTAGAAATTCTGTTTTCATTCTTCTGCTATGTTCCTGTTCACCTTCTTTTCTTTCACACAGTAACGAATCCACTTCATCTGAAAACGTAAATCACAATAACTAACAGTTTGTAACTTGTTTGGCAAAAAATTAGCAAGCGAGTATGATGATTCATCCCATGAATAAGGTAATCCAGATTCCGGAATCCGGGAAATTTTCTCTTGTGGCACCCTTAACCTGGGCTATGAAATCCGGAATTCAGCTTCAGTGGAATCCACGTTCCACTGGATGGGATTCAGAATCCAGTATCCTGAATTTGGAATTCATCGGCGTGGAGCCCATAATCTAAGATATACCACTTATTAACCACTAGTAAGGTCATTACAGGGAAATCTCAGACTTCGGTCTGAGATTTCCCTGTAATGGCCGAACGGACAAGATTAATAAGTTTTTTGTTATGGCCTTTTCATTATGGACCTGAGCCTGCGATCAATTAAAACAAACTGATCAGCGCGTAACTTTAAAAAACACGCCAGCCCAATAAGTTGTGCACTTAGGCCCCTGTAACAGTCAGGTGACACTGGTCAGCGGACACCCTTTTTGACAGCTGTCAATTGATCATAACATGGATGTCCATAAGGATTTCCACTATCAAGTTAAACACAGATTGTATATGCCTTGGACACCTAGCTAGTAATGCCCAGTCATTACAAGAAACAGCCAATCAGAGCGCGCGTACTATTGTAGCCATATAATAGTGTCTTGTATTACCTTACATGATGAAGTACATGTTGGGCTCTGTGATTGTAGAAGAGGTGGGTCTTAACGTGTCTGATCTCGAAAATCGAGCACGGGCTAAGCCATCGCACCCAGTATTTTTACAGAAAAGAAACCTTTCTTTATTTGCATTTCTTTCTCTCCCCCAAAGGCAACGTACTCCTTTGGAGAATTCTACAACCAAAAAAGTGTGCCACCCAAGGGAGTCTGCGCTTTGTGTAACAGAAATCGCAAAAAGCGACCAGCCTGAAGACGTCTAGGATTGTGTTCGCCTGTACTTTTTATACAGTAACCGCACTACAGCAACACCAATTAAAAAATCGGTTAGATTTGACGTACTTCTGAGTACGAGTGTGTAGAATTGAAGGGTTCAATCAGAGGGAACATGATGCAAAACGAACACAAAACTAAAACTCAGCCGATCGCCTTTGAAGAATACTCAGGCCTAAGGCAAACGTCTAACTTTTCTTGAGACAAACCAAACTCTAATTTGATTCGACCTAAATTGAGTTAAGATCGTCTGTCGAGTCTGACGTCGAACTTATGACGGGTCGAACCAATCAACGGAATCAGACAAAATAACAATTTCAGCCGGACATAATAAATTTTCTCCCGAATGAAGCTAAATATACATCATCACACAGTGTACAAATTATTACTTTATTAGTGTAATTCGTCGCATGTGAAGATCGACGTTTGTCCTGGAGCCGATCTTGAGACATTCTATCAATTTGCTCGATCCAAACTCATTCAGACGAACTTAACTGTGCCAGACGTCTTAACTCACTAAGTTTGATTCGTCTCATGAAAAGTTCGACGATTGGCCTAGGCTTCAGGGTCTGAAGTGATAAGGAGTTTTTGCTTACCAATAAATATAATACTTGGTTGAAGCTCTCTCGCGACAGCAAACAGAGCTCGGACAAGCTTTTCACCTTCACCAACCTAAAAACAAAGTGTACTCATTTTATTACCCATAAAACTCAGAAAGAGATATATTGAAAGAAAGGTAATATCACTAACTTCGTCACCAGAGAATTTTCTGACAGTATTATAAAATCACTCATATACAAACACTTTACTTTTACATGTGACTCTCAATTGCATAGACACTTAAAGCGTCGGATAAATGACTTCACAGGTCTGTCCGCCGAACGGAAGGCGCGAACCGCCATGGGATCTGGGGTTGTCCTTAACATCTAGAAGCATCTATTTTAAGTTACGGCATTTTCAATTCCTTTTTTATAACTAGAAGAATTTCTTCCAAAAAATCAGTCTCCTTCCACCAGGGATTATTTTTCTAGTTTCTAGTATTCTCTCCTTTTTCTAGCCACAGCCCTACTTTCACAGTAAAATGAATTAATTAAATCAAAACTTTTACCCATTTTGAGGTCAGCGAGGATGCACTTATATTGAAGAATGTTGCTTTCGATTCACTTGCAACAGCTTTTGCCTAAAAACAGAAAGCCATACTAAAAAAAGGTTTTCTACAAGCAACAAGAATGAAACATAACAGAGAGCGCAGCGAGAGTATCTTATTGTTGTGAGAAACCAAACAAAACTTAAGACACCTCTAGCACAACAAGTACATGACAAACCGGTAATTTCTAACCAATATACAGTTGTAAATACAGTTTTGCTACAGTTACACACATAAGCATATTAAGTAATAACCATCTTACCAAAACAGTTTTGCCAGTAATTTTGCCAGTTACGATATATGGGTAGGCTTCTAATTACTACGATACTTCTATGAAGTTATATATGAGGGTAGCTTTTTTAGTTTTAGCATGATAATTACATAATACATGTAATTAGTTTTCTTACCAACGTAGTTTTACCATAATAACATAACTAAAATACTATTATTATGAAGCTTTCTTACCAGCATAGTTTTGCCATTTCCTGGAGGACCAAACATTAGTAACCCACGTGCAGGAGCTCTAAGACCAGTAAAAAGCTGTTTGGAAACAGAAGGATGCATTAACCGTTAATTATTTCTCTGTCACAGGAACAAAGGAATGTACTAAATTTTCCTAACATAGTTAATTCTACTGTCTGTTAATAATTTTGCACAAATGGCGCATAATACAATGTAAGCTATGATTTAACTTTATTGCTTGGAACATAATTTGCCTTCCTTAGTTCTGTAATATAAACAAACATATCAAATATATCAGATAGTGGCTATTGAACAAGATTTGGCATGATAGTAAACATACATGTACACTGGTATAAGAGAATATAAACTGAAGTGTATACAGCAGATAAAAACCACACTATACTAGACCATAGTACAAACATTGAGGGCACTTTGAAATTACTCATACAAGATCAAGTTAATAAGTGAGAATAAGGCTACAAGAAAACATTGGAATATTCAACATTCAAGGGCCCCAAAGTATGAAACTGTAATGGTGAAAATTCTAAAACCTTCTCTCTTTCCTTCCAAATCAGTTAAAAGCCATCTTGTCAAAGATTGTTAGTTATTTGCCCGGTGGGGGGAACTCCCATATGAAACAGACGGGAATGATGGTCGTCTCGCCTAGGGGTGTAAATTTTGGATTTTGGTCTCGCTTACGGTGTTCCGGGCAAAGTGCCAATATTTTAAGCCGCTAAGGTCTCGTTTAGGGTTTCGCGAAGAACTTGAGATTTATGACAATACTTTTAAAAACTACTTTTAGATAAAAGCATTCGATGATTATGTCTTTATATCATTAAAACTCATTGCATGTTGTATTTGTGTGTTTTTAAGCGGTCTCTTTTAGGGGTCAAAATTCGCTTAAGCCACGCCCAGATTAGTCTCAGTTAGGGGTCACAAAAAGCTTGAGCCACGCCCAGATGGTCTCCTTTAGGGGTTAAATTCAAAATTTTCGACGAGCATCCCCGTCTGTTTCATATGGGAGTCCCCCCGGGGTTATTTGCACGTATTCTTATTAGCAGTTGTGTCGTTTCCCATAATTATCTGGTAAATTAGTCTTTTGTTAAATTCTGTCGCCTTTCTAATTAAGCCTTTAAATACATTTTCTTCTATAGTTTAATATAATTATAATTTGTTATTAGTTTTCGTAGCTCTTGTGTGCTCTTCTTATATTATTATTTTTATATTCCCTTCTTCCTTGATAGCATAGTAATAGGGTTTTTCCTCTTCTCTTTCGTTCTTTTTCCATTTGTGCTTCAGTATCTTGCTGGCCTTTAATTTATTTCTGTTTAATGGTGATGTCAACTGGCTGCCTCCCAGGCTGCCAGTACTCTAATTCTACATGTACTGTCAATATTTCATTGAACTACAAGAAATACCTCAGGCCTCAAATATGGCAGGATCACAATTTCTCGTAGAAGTTTCTTTGCCCCATCTGCCCCAGCTGTAACAAAAGGGAGAAACAGAACATATAAAACAAAAAAATCCAGTTTAGTTTCAGAATGTGCCTTAACACTTCAAGCATTACATTACATGTCTCACCAATTCAGACTGATTTGATTTTATGCAACGTGTTGCAGGGACAAAATGCTATCATGGAGACCAAGATTTTCACAAAAATTTTCCAGTATACATGAAGCAACTTGTTGCTGTGACATGTCACCGCAAACTGGGGCAGTGATTTGTCATCATTATGTGTTGCACTGACATGTCAGCTAGTGTGCTCTGATCTTAAACCCATGACTGCATATTGTGAGTCCAGCTCCCTAAACATACTGCAATGCTACCTCATGTCTTTGTACTGTAGCCATGATTATTATATGAAACCTACCTATGTCATCAAAGTGAACTGGTACCCCACTAAAAGACAAAACCAAATACAAATGGAGTGTTTCAGAGAATTTCAATATTTATAATCAATATTATTATTTCCAAGAAAACAGCTTACAAAAACAGACAAACATGCCCGACACAAAAATATAAAATTACTAAGAACAACTTTGTACCTCTCAATAATCTCGTCCAAGATGTGATTTGCTAATTTCGAGTCTACATTTTTGAGGTGTGAAATTTTCTTCCTGTGCTCACTAGCTTGTTTGTTTTTTGCGTTCTCGGCATCAGCTGAGGCAC
>CALNXK010000008.1:5772500-5835000 GCA_942486035.1 Porites lobata
TCCTAAAGAACTGTTTCTTGTGATTTCTTTTCTTTCTAGATTTTCAAACCCACTCAGGGTGATGCCAAGCAGCTTTTTTCCTGAAAACAAAAGATTACTTATGATTGTTATAGACACAATGGTTTCTGAGGTCAAGTGTGCATATAATTTATTTCCTTTTACGTAGTAAAGCTTTAAAAAAATAACAGCTTAAAATATGTAGCATCAGAATCAAAGCAATTGTGAATTTTTTACTGCATGCCTGACTGACATTTTATGTCACTGAAACCAAATGTTGTTGACATTGAGTTTCTTTGTTCTTACAGATTAGTTACTCAAAGACCTTGGTATTAAAATATATTTTCACACGTTTTTTGTACGTGTACACCCCAAGTCCTAGTATGCTTCCCTGTTACCATTTATGTGATTTTATCTTTTAATTTGCTGTAAACATTGACATCCCGTGTAAACACCTTCCCGTGTCTTCTTCTTTGAGCTAAAATGCTTAAAAAGCCCATTTTTACAAGAAGCATTATCAGCTTGTCAACAGGACAAGTATGATAAATATTGATTACAATCTTATCCACAGGCCAAAAAATTAATAACTCCTTCTGGTTGCTCAAAATGCACTAAAGTGCACTTTCCAGTCCCTCTCCCCAAAATTAAAATAAAAACACAATAATGTACTTGTTGGCTTCTTTGACGAAAAGAATGTGAACCCCCTATTAAAAAAACCACCATCCTTAGTGGCAGCATGGATAAAAAAATTGCCCTGGTAAAAGCCTGAGACAGATTAACACATAAAAAGGTGTTACATGTATACCAGTAGGTTAAAATATATTTCATAAACAAGTGAAAACGAACAATAATCAATTATTATAATGTTCCATTGTTACAGTGACCTTGTGATGGCATTATCAAGAAATGAGAAAGGAAAACATCAGCAAAAATTAATATAGGGACATTACGTCAGTACATGTTGCTTTTACTTGTTATGTATCACAAATCATAATCAATAAGAAGTAAATTCACGTTATAATGGGTGGATTCTCAACACCCTTTGTCTCCTAGCCCTGACTCAATGAATAAGGTCATTTCCAACCCTGTAGCCCTATTAGGGCTACAGGGTTGGAAATAAACCTAGGTCTAAAAAATTTAACTTGAAACAATTAATTTTGACCAGTTCAACACAGGCCAGTTTTAAAAGGCCATAAAATTATTCTAGAAAGAGTATGTTCAAAATGAACACAAATCACAAACAAGCAAACAACCAAATACACTGATAAAGTGTACATGTATATACTATACACCTTACATACCTTCTTCATCACAACTTATTTGAAGTCCAATCTCTAACTCACTTATGCCTTTTTTGTAAAAATCCACTGCCCTTTTTTTTGATACCAGCCCTCCTGTAAATAATATTTCATGCAAATAAACTTCAGGTTTTACTGTTATGTCCGTCTGTAAAACAGTGCCGAAATTCTTGTTCTTGGCCCCAACCTGTGTACCACAATTTGAGCATTTCCAGTAATTTATTGAGTATGTTGGAGCTCAGAGCAAGGATATTGGCACTGCTTTGAGATGTTACTAATATAACTGGGTTACATTACGTCTACGACACAGGCTCCCCTGGGATAGGGACAAGGCTTCTTAACAATGAAAAACAAAGTTAAACGGCTGGTCCCTGCTGTTCACAAGTATTGCTGTTCATTGGATAAAGCACTATCCACTGGATAGAGATTTTATATTCCTTGGATACAGTGCCATTCACATTTTGAACAACTGGAGCCTGTCTTCCAGATCCTAACTCCCAAGATAAGCTCCTTAATCATTAAATAAACAAGCAAATTTAATCAAAATGTATTAAATTTACAGTCAAAAATGGTACATTTTATCATGCAACATTTGCTACATTTGTCATGAACCATTAATAATTGTAATTATGACTTCAACTTTTGATTTTCAACGAGTTACTAGACCCAAAAATTTCTCTTTGACTGGCCTACCGAGCAGCAAGCTTGCATGAACTGTTTGCTTACTTTTTCATTGACAAGCTAAGCGGTATAAAATAATAGAGCTACATGTAAGTCAAAGTAGCTGCTAGTAAAAACGGGGTGTTCATTTACCTTCCTCTTCATCGATCTCTAAAGCTTTCGTTATATAACCATAAGCTTGCTTATGATGCGTTCGAAGATTTAATATTTCTTCCGGCAAACCATCATCAGTTTCGTCCAAAGAGTTTTGATTCTTGAAAGGTTTTGAAGGAGTACGGGAGGCCATGAATGAGGATCTTGGTTTTCGAGCTAATGATCTCGTTCTCTGTTTAATACCGAATAAATTTGACCATAGCAGCGTTACCAGCACAAAGTGAAGAGCATTCCATAATGAAACAAATGGATAAGCTACTAATGAGAAATAGGCTCCATTACGAGGCATTTAGTAATCTAACCACAAGTGGATCCACATGACCTTAGTTCCTCTTTTAGGAAAGTCTGAAGAGTTTCACTATTTGGAGGAATAACGAACCAGCGGTAACACCATTAGCCTTATGCGCGTAGCACATAGCGCAATCTGGTCCCCAGAGCTTCTCCTGTCCCATTTGCCGAGTTTGCAGCTTCGCATCCCGGGGATTCGTACCTTAATTAATTTTTGAAAATAATTTTTATTTTGTGAAATAAGAAGAAGAATAATCATAACCATAATAAGACACGTGAAAACTTTTTCCTCGGGTGTAGGGCCGGGGGGAGCGTTAAACCGTAAGGTTGAGTACTTTTGAACAACACTTCACCATCTAATTTTTAGCTTTGATTCCTTTCTGTATTCAGGGTTTATACATTTTTTAACACACGACAGAAGTTCGTGACGACACAAAAAAGCTAGTGTTCTGTTCATTCGATGTCCCGATTCACAGAATCAATTATGAGATTTCACATTAGTTTTATGTCCTGTTTTTTCTTTGCTTAATTTTGCCCTTTAGTTTTCGTTCAACTGCATACGTTGAGAACAAATAGCGTGACTATCAAAAGTAGCGTGACTTTTTATGCCTGAACATCCGCTCACGTGACCTCAATCATCTCGGGAAGTTCCGTTTGGCTTCAGGTCCTTGTGAATCAATTTTCCCTCGATTTATTTTGAGTAATTTTGCGTTGATTATTCAGCTAAACATGCTCACACACTTTAGAAATTCAGTCTTTGTCGCAGATTTGTCATAGTTTTGCATATAAATAAGCTATTCAGGACACCTTTCATTTTTGTCATGTTTACTATAAAGTTTCTTCATGGTATAGACCCGGGGGTGTAGATCGGTATAGAACTTGTGGAGAAGGCAAGGTTCTCTTTTTTTTGTTGACTCTCTCGTTCTTCGACTCCGTTTTTATAAATTGTCAGTAGACAACATTTCCGGGAACTCGTCAGTCAGTTGCGTATGAGATCGTTTAAAACTATTCCCTGTATGTAACTCCTTCGCTGAAGACTTACTTGCTAGTCAACTGATTTTTTTAGACCAAGAGTATCCACCAATTTATGTAAGACGTCTTTTAAATTTTCTGGATCAAAAATCTGGTAACGCCATTTGATCTCAAATGTCTACTGTGTGCAGTACTGAGTTTAAGAAAAAAATGGAAATACAATCCCTTAATCTCTCGTAATCTATCTACTCTGTATGCTCCATCACCAATGTAATTTGAGTTTTTTTTTCTTCTTCTCTGCTATGATTTATCTAGAAAGCTCTTGCTATTTTGGACACTGCACACATATGTTATCTCTTCTTCGCGCCTAATGATTACTTAGTACCGTTTTTTCTCTTCTATTTGTCTGTAACTAATGCCCTATCTAGTGTAAAATAAAGAAGGGAACTGAAAAGAATCAAACTAACCTGTATCTTCAATATACCTTTTTTTTTTATTGCCATGAGGACACAGCTATTAGCTCTAACCAGGGTGACTCTAAAATAATACTCTAAATACTATAAAGTAATTGTATTATTACCATAATACACGAACTTTTCACAACACTTAAATTTTGAATGCGTAACACTAATTTTTTAAAATTAGTGTTGTAATAGTTGATAAGGTTTAACGTTAACTGTCGCATAAACGTCACGTAATAAGGTGATAGAAGAACCGGGCTAGGAGCCCTTCAGTCTCTGCAGTCTTGCCGACACGGGGACAGCTGTAAATTGGGAAGATGTGTACGGGCTTAATCGCTATAGGCGGAAAACCTTACCCTATACATTATCCCCCTCCGTTTCAGGGAAGGGGCGGCTGTAGACAGGCTAGAAAGCCCCTGGGCAAATAATCTCGCCCCATGAAAGGGAATCCAGGACAGTCTTGGATCGGATCCCAGGTACTGAATTCCAGTAAATGTCAGTACAACTTGGATTCCGGATTCTAATCGTTAGTGGTATTCCGCCGGCCAGATTCCTTGAGCTTGCAAAGGGATTCCGGATTCCCTAAGCAAAATTTTCCCGGATTACGGGATCCAAATTTCCTTAAATGGAGCCAAATAATCAGAGCGATGGATATGGGCCCGTTTCACGAAATCCCTGTAATTACCGGCTCCAGAACGGCTCCAGAGGTTGTTTGGGTATATTTGCCGTATTTATTCAAGAACAAGGTTTTAGTATGATCCGTTTTAATAATTTTGAAAGCAATAACACAAAAATATCAGGTAACTAAACAAAATGGACTTATTTGCGAGCTAGGAGTGGCCGTAACACTATTATTTGGGGTTTCCCGCCGGAGAAACGGGCCCTCGTTTTAAGCTTTCCTATTTCCCTCCGTGTGATTGGCCAGAAAATATATTCTCGCCAATCAGAAGTAGGAAAAAGTAAATGCTTCTAGAACTGGCTTGGTAAGACTATTAGTGCCTCTCACGTTCAGTGTGTTCTTTAGAATAAACTTATAGTTAATTATGATATTCCTTGAATATTCCGTCCCGCGATAACTTTCCCCAACGGGTTTCCGAGGATGGGAGCCCTTCAATACAAAAAGTACGTCTTTCATATTATAAACTGTAAGGCTTTCGTTAGATCTCGTCACTGTTGTATGTTAAATTTTCAGCCTAAACTAACCAATAAATCCTGAGCTTCCCCTCACCCCGCCATACAAACATCACTGTAAATTTTCCCAACTTTGCTAACCTATACCTTGGCAAGTTAACTAATATTAAGACACTCTTTCCAGTAGTGTCCACGGATTATTAACCCTGACTGGTTCATGTCAAAAATTGAAAAAAACGTGGAAGGGTCTATTACTTAGAGCACTGCAACGTAGCCTTTGTGTTTCCCAAGATTATTTTTAGTGGAGATAAGTGAATCAGCTTTTGTTCCCCAAATTGGCGTATATTACCTATGAATGGTTCAGGATTCTTTTTAATAGCTTTGTCCCACAACTGACGCTGTCTAAGGTGTTCTGTTCATCTTTTATTTAATGAGGTCTAGCACTTATTCGATTAAAAGAAACTGCTAAACAGACTAAATCGAATGTTTTGCCTTTAATCAAAGGGTTCCAGAATTAGTTAGTACGGCAAACGATGCAGATGACTGTCAGTTTGAACCACGTGACCACGTTCTCCCTTTCTTGTTGTTTAGCTTGATTCCAGGTTTAGGTTCTTCTGCAATGTTTTCATCCGTTCGTTTTTTTTTATTGTTGAAAATTGCCAACCCGAATGGAAGGTGATATTTGCCGTTTGCTGTTAACGTGATTACAAAATCGCCATCTCTCTTTCGTGTAAACAAGTTTCAGCAGCTGTCAATTATTTACATTGGGCACAGTACTCACTGAAGTCACACCTCCTGAATGAGTGAAGTTCAAATTAAAGGACATGTCGCAGTACGTTCTTTGCGTTTTTTGTCTCTTTGTAACCCATTTTAAATTGGTATATCAGAGACAAGTGGATATTAACCAAAGCAATGGACTAAGACGAGCGATTCTTGTCCAGGGTGTAGCCCGGGTATCGTACGGAAATTTTGTAGCCGACAAATTCCGTCGACTTCGAGTTCCAGTTGGCTCATCAACCCTTGTGATAAGCTACAATGAATGCGCAACAAGCTGCGTTAACGCTCCAGGTTGTGCTTCGTTTAACCTGGCTTCGTTTCCTGATGCAGATGGTAAATTCCTATGCGAGCTGTTGGATGAAGACAAGTACTACAACCTCAATCAACTCGTAAGCTCGAAGCACTTTCACCATTTTAGCATCAAGGTATTGGAACTAATCAATTTTTTTTGCTTTGTTAGCCAGGGTTTACAAATAAAAATCAATTTTTTAGTCTCTGGTTTGTAAGATGTAAGGATTACCTTATGAATGTTGTCTACCCCCTCAAAACGTTAAGTCGGTCAAATTCTGTTGAACGGGAAATTAGTGTACTTTTAGAACTTATTCATTTAAGAACTTTTTGCATGAGCATTCAACATTCCCACTGGCATTTTATTACAAGAAAGCAACCAGAATTGCACATATTACCTGAGCGAGTAGGAAACTCAGATTTCAGTCAAGATCAACTCTTGGTCGATATGGTGAAAAACCTTATTTTAACAAAAACAATTGTTTTCCAGAAACTTAATACATTTTGAAGGTACTACAATTAAGCTTTACTCAGTCTAAGTGCAAATTGGTTATAGATTGCATGAGCACGGTAATACAGCCACCTGTCAGTTTGTTTACTGATTTAAAACAGCTTATAATATACTCTATCGTAGCTGGTGAGTGAAAACTCCTATCCGTCACGGAAAACTCCTAGCTTCTCCTGATAAAAGAGCATAAAACAGCTTTTTCAATTAGCATCGCTGTTGGATGCGTTTTCATTTCTGAGCTTTCTTAGGATCAAATTTACAGTGAAACCATTTATGTATATATCTATGACTGCAATACATTGTACATATAAGGCTGAATTAAAGAGCTACTTACAATCGTTAAATAACACGGTACAAATATAGATCATAAATCGCAAAGTTGCTTTAAAACACAAAAAGCACTTACTACCAGTTAAACTGTAATAAAATCTTGAGTACGCTTGGTGTTTCAAATTGGGCGCAAGCGGTAATTAGCTCCTGACCCACGATATGATAATTATGCTGAACTTCATCTTGTAATAAAGAATAAAGTGTAACGGGTGGTTTTCATTCTGTAGTCTAACAACTGTAGACCTGATTACAATTAAATAAATTAATCACATTTTCTTTGAAAAGCTTCGATATGTAAAAAGTAGACACTGGACATCATCCTTGAAGGGAAAACAATCATGATATAAATTGCTGTTGTACATGAATTATTTTCACCTTTTTTCTACGATAGACCAGGTTCTATGTGCTCTCCAGAAGCTTACGGCAGAAATGAAAGAAGCGAATAATCTTCTTTCAAGACTTTACAATTAATTAAAGTTTCAATTAAAAAGATTCGCTAAACGTCGAACAAAATCTTCAAACATTTCGGCATTTTACGGTGGAATTCGCTCAGACAACGGGCAGAGTATTTTTTTTAACTTTACAGACACCGTGCTCTAGCTATCCTTGTAAAAACGGAGGCAAGTGCGTTCCAAATTACAGTGATGATCAATACCAATGTGACTGTTCACCCGGATACGATGGGGACCACTGTGAAACAGGTAAATTATAGAACAGGAATGAAGGAAAAGATCTTGTGTTTCCAGCCCCTCCGATCCTGGGACAAATTTGAGGACGGCCGGGACTGCATTGCATTAAGGGAAGTCCGAAATACTCTGCGACTCATTACTTTCACTTAGGCTTTTATCTCTTTGCAATAAAAAAATGAGAAAACAACAAAAGAAAGAGAGTAACGAATAAAAGAAAAGCCTGACAGCCTGAGAACGACATCAATGACACTTTCAATTGCACCCTTAAATATAAAGCAATGATTCAAAAGAGTGAGTAGATAAGCAAACTTGTGAGCAGATCCCAACCCCCTGCCTTCCCCTGTTTTTTTTTCCTCCCCTTGAAAATATATTTTTTAAAACTGATATTTTCTCTTAAATGTCGAAATTATACTTTACTAGACAAAAATAAGAGAAGATAAAAGCTATTATCTGTTAGTGCAATCCGCAAAAATAACAGGAGTTTATAAACGTTAGTAACCCTGCCCTTCCACCGATCCAGCATTCACTCGATTACCCTAAGAATTATGGCTTTAGAGGGTCTATCAAACACGTGAAAAGTGTTCGATCTGAACCCCAATCAACCGGCCCTTTAACTTCCAAGCGTACGTTGAGCGGAGTAGGTGGGGGAGGGGGAGTTGGGCCGGTGTAGTTTTCTGGCCTTCACTCTAGGTGAAGTAAATGTTATTTTGATTTTTCTGCCGCATAGACATCGATGAATGTTCCAGCAATCCTTGTTTAAATGGAGGATCGTGTACCGACCAGGTTAATGGATATGTTTGTAGCTGCCAGCCTGGATACACAGGTGCACAGTGTCAAACAAGTAAGTTGGTTTGATTCAGCCACTGAGGTGAATTGTACAGGCCATGCCAGTGTAGTTTTTCTTGTCTCTGACTTTTAACTGTTTTTATTTGATGTTTTCTGTCGCATAGATGTCGATGAATGTTCCAGCAATCCTTGTTTAAATGGAGGATGTTGTACCGACCAAGTTAATGGATATGTTTGTAGCTGCCAGCCTGGATACGCAGGGGCACAGTGTCAAACAAGTAATATAAGTTGGTTTGATTCAGCCACTGAGGTGAATTGTACAGGCCATGCCAGAGTAGTTTTTCTTGTCTCTGACTTTTTACCCTTCTTATTTGATTTTTTCTGTCGCATAGATGTCGATGAATGTTCCAGCAATCCTTGTTTAAATGGAGGATGTTGTACTGACCAAGTTAATGGATATGCTTGTAGCTGCCTGCCTGGATACGCAGGGGCACAATGTCAAACAAGTAAGTTTGTTTGATTCAATAAAGAAGTAAATTGTACATGCATGCCAATGTAATTTTCCTTTTCTCCAGAGACTTCTTGATTGTTCTAATTTGATTTGTCTGTTTCATAGATATCGATGAATGTTCCAGCAATCCATGTTTAAATGGAGGATCCTGTACTGACCAGGTTAATGGATATGTTTGTAGCTGTCCGCCTACATACACAGGGGCACAGTGCCAAACAGGTAAGTTGTGTTGGTTTGATTCAGTAGAGAAGTGAATTGTAAAGGGCCTACCTGATCGAATGACTAGTTACTTTCATGTTGTAAAATATGTCTTAAAGAGTTCCACAACATTACCTTTTAAAAGATGCAATATTTAAAGCTAAGGGCGCTTTTTAAAAACATAGCACTTGAACTTTCTTCAGGGGAAGAAAACTTGTAGCAACAAACTACAGAAAACAGTGTTTTTAACGACAGAGTGGCGATTCTTCTGTTGGGACTAAATCTAGTCTTAGATAACACTGTAAACTGGACCGCTATATAAGGAACAAAGACCAAACATATGCATATAAGCTTCTTCCTTGACTGAAAGATAGTAAGTAGCGCAACATTGCCCCCTTAAGATTCCTACGACTCTTGCCGATCAAAACAACGACGACAAAATGTATAAAACTCAAGTGGAATCACGGCTTCTGGTCGAGTGGTTTCAATTCAGGGTGATTTCAATGGTTTTTACTCTCATCGACCATAGCTCTCGACTAATCAGCGTCCTAAAATCGCCCTGTTATTAGGGTCTGGGAATTGGGGTCCTGTTGATCCCGCATTCCCGCATCCAAAACTTCTTTCATCGTTATTCCAAATATCTTTTTCTTTCCCAGCCCGGCATCGGTACCCAAATTTTGGCCAATCCCGCTTCCTGGTAGCAGTAGGCCTGTCAACGCTTTCCCGGTAATACCCTTCCAGGCCCTGTGTCATTGTAAAAATCTCCTCAGCTCAACCAGGCACGGATGCACGGAGACAGGAAACTATTGAATTTCTGACGATGAAAAAAATTAATATTGAAATTGTAAACCACTAATATAACATGCAGTCAGTAATTACATGATTCGTTTTGTTAGTTCTACCTCAGTGGGTGGAGTACACTCCTCAAGTGTGTGGACCTCGGAGAGAGCTTCAGGATGGTGGTTGGGTCACATTGGAGCAATGTAAGCAACTCTGTCCAGGTTGTGCTGCCATTGAGTACTGGTCTGGGGGAGACAAAGCGTGTTTTGAGTGCCTGGATCACACCAAGCGTACATCATATACCGTTACCCATGATGCTCGCTACCCACCACACGTGTACATAAGGCAGTACTAGGAGTAGAGTAAAAAACATAACTACAGTGGAACCCCGCTCTAAGGACAAACGCTTAATATGGACACCCGTATATTACTATAATGGGGACAGTTTCGTTTGTTCCGACAAAAAGCTCATATATTTTCTCTTATACGCATAAAGGACACTTTTCTGTGTCCCTAGTCACAAACTCTCATATATCATCAACCCCACTTTACGGACAGTTTTTTTTCTGTGCACTGTCTATAACTGAACATCATACCAATAAAAAACTTACAGAAACGGAAAGTGGCCATTCAATATAGTTCTGTCTAATATTCAGTCCACTTGGCTAAGTCCCAAAATAAAAGCGTCAGTACAAAGTAAAGTCATGGATTCCATTCTCGTGTTTCAAAAACAATATTTAAGGTGATTCCCTGGTTTTGCATTGCGCATCTCTTACTGGGCATAACAAGATGGCCTCCGTAAAAAAGAGCATGTGAAGTAACATTGTTAAAATGAAGTTGACCGAAGAGAAACGCTATTGCAATTTTTGCTTGCGGTTGTTTCTTGCCGAGGTGAGACTCAATGTGGTGGGAATGTGCATAACGTAAGCAGTACGCGTGTTGCTGAGTTCGACTTCCTCAAGGAGAACCTCGATAGTGGATGTTTAATTTGTGCTAATTCACTTTGATTTTCATTTAAACGCTTTCTTTATCACATTGTGTCCTAAATGTGATATCTTGATGTAAATTCTGTAAAAACGGATTTTTTAATACTTTCTTCCCCCTTTCACATACATTCTATTTTAAAACTCGCCCCAGTCCTCTCTCAAAAATCAAGGAAAATGCATTTGGTGAGCACTTTCTCAGCTCTACCGTAAAAACGAGTACGGTGACCCCCTTTTTTTATTTCATGATTTTAATAAGGACAGTCCTTCCTTTCGGTGAGAAAAAGATTGGCACAAATCTATTTTCAGTTTTTTGGGCAATTTTACTAAATTGTACGGATTGAGCTATCACGTGTCGAATAACGCGTGTCCAATTTAATTCTACTTTGGAGCGTAAAGAAAAAACAAGGGCATTAAAAGGCAATTTTCTGGTACGTAAGTGGATAAACAATACGTTAAAGTCAAATTCTGTGCGATACCACATGCATCATTGAAAAAATCTTTCCTTTTGTCTAGTTTTAGGCTGCGCGCGGTTTTTGTCAAAGGGTCCAAAATAGCCGTATTTGTCAGCATTGTGACGTCAAAACGAGCACGGTGACCCCCACTTTTTATTATCTCTTTATCATCTTCTTGACTTGTTACATCAGTGTACCTAGTTTCATCTACAATCTATGTTAGGTTCTTTTACTAGGGAATCACCTTAAAAGGTAATTTTAGTCGAGACTATACGAAATATGATAATAATGATAACAATAATAATAATAATAATAATAATAAATAATAGTAATAATAATAACTTTATTTGTGTGTTAAAGTAATTTAGCATACCTGCTAGTTGGAGACACCGTAACAAAGCAAAAATAATATTTAACAGTAAATATTGAATTAATACTAACATATCAAAAGTACCAGCTGGTACTATCCCATGAAAATACTACTATGTCTACGAACTGCAGAGAAAACAGTCAGGTTCACTTTCATTGTTATTAAATAACTAACTAAGTTTCTTAAAATGAGTTTAAGTGCTTGAATTTCATGTGTCCCGATGACATTATCGTGAGATTTCTTTAGGATGAACTTGTTTCAGTTACAGTTAAGAAAACGCCTACTACGTCTTTATATCGATAAAAACATGTGCCCGTGAAGTTTTTAATACATACACTATGGCAGGTGCCCCTGATGACCGTATTGACCATTTTCAACATTTTTACAGCCTCTTCCTTCTTTGAGTATGTGTACCATATGTATAGCAATAGAATCGCGCCTATATAATCAGGGGCCATTAAGGTGGATAACACTGCCATTGGTTTCCACTATACTTATCCCCTGGACAGCAATTCATCCGGTGGATGGCGCTATCCAACGGCGGTTTGACCAACCGGGGCCATGTTAATAAGTTTGGTGAAAGGAGCCTGCCTGAGTTTGTGCTTTGATTGATAAATGGTTTAGGGAGACGATTTGCTTTCAGTATCTGGGTTACACCAAATTCAATGTCACTTTGTTATTGAAAAGAAACACCTGTTTTCTCATTCTCTTATATAATAAATCACCACTCTAGTCCAATACATTTCTTCAAGCACTAGAAGTTAAGAGGAGTTATTATAGTGTCAAGGTTACCTTTGGATCTCTTGGGTGGTCATACCCTCACCACCTAGGGAAATACAAATTTATATGGTGAGGCTCCGCCCCGGGTTTCAACCCCTTATCTTTTTATGTACTACTTTTGGGAAACAAGGCACCCCTATCGTATACCTTGCATTGAAAAATGCTGCCCCTCTCACATACCCATTAACAGAAAGTCTTCTTTACGTTAAATAAATTAAAATGATACGGCCCTAAGGTGCGTCTATTCAAGATATTTTAATTAAAGGCCCCTTAAATACTTAAATGACCGATTCCCCTCCCCTTTCATATACTTCATCTCGTGAAATCCCTACCCTCTTTTATACCATAAAGCCTGAAAAAGGTACCCCTTTTGGGTGGAACCTCCCCATGGCCCTCATAGAGAGTAACCCTGGTGGCCTATAAAGCGTTTTCACTAACTTGGCCAGCATCTAGGCAAATTTATCGAAATAAAAGAAACCGTTTACGTAACGAAAGAGTTCTACTCTCACGGGATTTGTTTGGAGCCCCAACATGGCCGCCGTTTCATTGTTTTGGAACACCAATATGGCCGCCTTGACATCATGTGAGAACGTTCTATCAACCCTTCTTTGAATATTTCAGATTTCAAAACTAAACATGATTAAAAAAAGAGAGCAAATACGTATCCCGCAGTGGGTTAATAAATATATATAAATAATTAAGGAAAAGACACTATACCAGAAGAAGTCAAATCAAGCCTACCTTTCGTAAGACAGCACTTGGGTCAAAGAATTTATAAATTAACTTAATTACTGACAACTATCCCTCAGAAACTGTTAAAAAAGCCAGAATGATGAAATGAAGAACATGCGCCGATATTTTTTGTACCTATTTTGTCAACTTATAACTCATTTAAAATTGGCGCACCAGAGCCAACGTTATGTTAACGCAAGCAGCGGATTAAACAGGGCGGCACTTGTACAAGGAATAGTTAGATTATCGTACGGATACTTTACAGCCGACAAGTTCAGTCTACTTCAAGTTCCAGCTGGTTTATCAACTCTTGTGATAAGCTACAAAGAATGCGCTATAAACTGCCTTAACGCTCCAGCTTGTGCTTCGTTTAACGTTGCCTCGCTTCCTGATGCAGATGGTAAATTCCAATGCGAGCTGTTGAACGATGATAAGTACAACAACCTTAACCAACTCATAAGCGCACAGAATTATCACCACTTTAGCATAAAGGTATGCCATTTGTATTATCGTAATATATAAAGAGCCAGTTGTTGGGCCGGGTGTACAAATATTGGAACGGAAAAGAAACTTGGAAATGAGGTATTTTTAAGGTACAAACATGGGCTAATCACTTTTTCCACGCTCAGTTTCAAACACAATAACAAACACCTTGTTCAATTTTTAAATTAACGTTTATCCTTATCTGATCGAAGTGAAAATGCATGAAACCGTTACAGCAAGGGTATTTATTTGTATTTTCTTTCAAATGCCTAAGCACAACTGAGATGAAAAATCCGGGAAAAGACTGCAGACAGATAAAGCAAAGAAAGAAAAATATTAGTTAGGTTGACTAATTTTTTTCTGTCTTCCTTTTTTGATGCCGTCCTTTCTATTTTCTGTAAAAAGCTATCCCAGTTGTGCTTGTTGCGGGATATAAAGAGCGTTGCTAACCGACTACAAGTTGTTATTCCGTTTTACAAAACACCCCCTCAAAATGTACTTAATTTGCGCCTATTAAAATGAAAGTGATCGACACATATATCCTATGATTTAACCACGAAAAAAGAACAAACTTTCACTTCTAGATTTTCGCATGATTAAAAAAAATATTTTTTTCTAAAAAGACTTCTGGAACCCGCCAGGGTAGCAAAATTACTAAACAAGGTATTTTGTTTACAGACACCATGCTCTAACTACCCATGTAAAAACGGTGGCAAGTGCGTTCCAAATTACATTGACGATCATTACCATTGTGACTGTACAGCTGGATTCTCCGGGGATCTCTGCCAAACAGGTGAATTTCATCGATCTAGAAAACCACGCTGGTGATCATACAGTCAAACGCGAGAGAAAAATTGAAGCTCAGTGATAACTATACTAAACAGATTGTCGCGACACTTTATCAACAAGTTAATTATGTAAACTTCTTTGATTCTTCTTTTCAAAACTAAAAGAACTCTCCGACTTTAAATTGAACTAGCTTTTGTTGCAGTATTACAAATGAAACCTATGCCCACCCTCCAGGCACTAAAAAACAAACAAAAATGATATAATTTAGATATTTATATCGTTGAATGGTACGTCCAACAGTGTCACGTTTATTGATTTTTTTGTGTGCTTTCTTTGACATTGTTCATGTTGATATGACCTATATATGTTCAATATTCGGGGCTAAACAAAACCAAGTCATACTTTTATGTTAACGGCGCATGTAGAAAAAGTCAGGAAAATACTAGAGACCTGGGGGGAATCTAATATATGAGAAAAAACCTTGAGTTAAAAGTATTTTAAAAAACTTTTGATGTGTTGTTTCAGCTTTTTTAGAAAACTGCCTCCATGCAGTGTCAGTTTCGGCTTCTAAGAAGATGTTTATTTTCTTTTAGCTTTTTCGTGTTTTTCCTTTTGAAACTTTTAAAACTTTTCAACTTTATTTAACTCCATGAGTAGTACGTACTTTTCTGTGCTCATTATTCCGGGTGATTATTCGTTAAAGCTTTTAAACTTTTTACCATAGACATTAACGAATGTTCCAGCAATCCTTGCTTAAACGGAGGATCTTGTACCGACCAGGTTAATGGATATGTTTGTAGCTGTCAGCCTGGATATGCAGGAGCTAATTGTGAAACAAGTAAGAAGAACTTCATCTAAATTTTCCTCCCTGAATCACTCAAGCGAAGGGTCGGTGGGCTGTGCGGAACTATTAAAACTTAATTCATTTATGTTACTTTCTTTCAATTAAATGTTTAACTGTCTGTCGTCTCTTGCTTACAGTGACTTTTCCTGAGGACGAGAAATATACGGGGGGGCGGGGGGTACTTGGGTTAACTTTTGCCGGGTATGTGAGTCCCTACCCCATTATAGTCTATTCTTGGTCCCTTTTGGGCAAATATGTAATTTTCGCGATCCCAACTTAGTCACATTCTATTTTTTTTTAAGAATTGACCCATTTTTAGATTGAATGAAGAGCACTTTATTTTTCATCTACAGAAACATTCTAGTACGTTTGCTAACCGTAAATACGAAGAACTGTCTTACCCGCAAAAATCCGAAAATGTGCGACCCCATTCTAGTAACTCTATTGAAAATTTCAAAAGGTTGAGTTTGATCGTCCGGGTGACCGTAGTCCTGAATAGGACTGTTGTTGTTGACAGTGACTGACGTTTCGACAACCTGTGCGGTAGTCATCTTCAGAGTCAAAGTGAGTTGTATCACGTCAGTTGATGGTATTATACTCTGGTTATTGATCTGATTGGTCAATTATGTCGCGATGTTATTGGTCGTCTGTCAGTTAAGCCGTGATGTTATTGGCTATGAAGACTCGTAATCAGTGATTGGTGCGTTTCGATCCGTCTATTGTCGCAGTTAAACAGTCGTCTATTGTTAGTCAAATTGTTAGTTCTCCAGTTGTTCTCTCGTAGTTAGTTTTGCTTGATCTCGTCAATAAGTCGTTTGTACGGCGCTGGTAACTGTTGACTACGATTCAGTGGCGTTTGTTCTAAGTTAGTAAACCAGCTTTCTAAAGTAAGACGTTGATAGTAGTCTGTAGAATACGTTATACATGTCGCAGAGTCCCAGTCAATTTGATGTTTCGTCTTTAAATGGTGCTCAGCAATGTGATTGTTGACGTCACCATTCCTCGTCGCGCGTTTGTGTTCGGTCAGTCGCGTGCTTAGGTTTCTGCCGGTTTCACCAATGTAAGAAGCCTGGCAGTCGCAGCATTTGATCTTGTATACTGCTCCCTGTCTGTCCTCCGGTTTGTCTTTGTCCTTGACATTAGTAAGCAGTCGCTGTAAAGTGGTTATCGGTTTGTGCGCAACACGTATATTGTAAGGTTGTAATATACGTGCAATAGTTTCAGAGGTGCCTCTGATGTACGGTATAGTCGCTGTCGTAACAGGGCCAGAGTTGGTCTGAGAGTTGGAATCAGTGTTACTGTGAGTGTTCCATCTAACAAAGTCCGTGTTGTAATTGTTCCTACTAAAAACGTTGTTAAGATAATCAGCCTCGTCTTGTAGGCTGTCAGGTGAGTCGCAAACTAGTTGCGCTCGTCTCGTCAGAGTCCGGATAGTAGTAGCCTTGTGAGAGGTCGGGTTGTACGAAGACTGGTCTAGTAATCGGTCGGTATGTGTCGGTTTTCTGTAAATAGTCGTTTTTAGTTTGTTGTTGTCGCGAGTGACCAAGCAGTCTAGAAAAGGTATCTTACCATTTTCTTCGATCTCCTTGGTGAACTGTATGTCCGCGTTCTGTCTGTTAAGGTGTTCGTGAAAATCGTCGATTCCGTCTTTGTGTACGGCGGTGAATGTGTCGTCAACGTAACGTAACCAAAGAGGTACAGTTCGCGTGTAGGTAGCTAAGGCTTGTTCCTCGATGTTTTGCATGACAATTTCTGCTACAACAACAGAAACTGGAGAGCCCATAGCTGTACCGTGTAACTGTTTGTAGTGTTTGCCGTTGTACTGAAAGTAAGTCGAAGTCAAACAGAGGTTGAGTAGGTCTATAATGTCGTCTGTAGGTAGTGGTAATTCAACAGTGGAGTTCTTAATAGCGTTCTCAGTACAGTCTAGAGCCAGTTGAAGTGGAATACTGGTGAACAGCGATTTCACGTCAAAGGACACTAGTTTGTGGTCGTCCGGTATCTGTATTGTCTTAATGGCGTCAATAAAGTTCTCAGTAGACTGTAGTTTGTGTCTAGATTCGTCAGTTTAGATTCGTCAATCAGATCAATAACCCGAGTATAATACCATCAACTGACGTGATACAACTCACTTTGACTCTGAAGATGACTACCGCACAGGTTGTCGAAACGTCAGTCACTGTCAACAACAACAGTCCTATTCAGGACTACGTTCACCCGGACGATCAAACTCAACCTTTTGAAATGACTCCTGGGTTCAAACCTTTCACAGTTCTATTGAAAATGCAACCCCATTATTGTCAGTCCAGTCGTGAAAATGCGACCCCATCCAGCGGCACATCCCCATTAACCTGTTATATAAGGAAGTACCCCCCCCTGGAAATATATAAGCAGCTAGGATGCAGTGCCACGAATATTAGTGATCATTTGTGGACAGAACTGATAGAATAGCGATTCGTTTAGCCTGAGAAAACAGCTGACATTTAGCGACACCATCACCAGTTTCCGCAGGAAATTACGTCAGAAGAAGGGGTGCAGAAACTTTTACATTGATGACTTGTCACTAGCCAGATTTGGGTAGTGTTTCTGGTTGGTTAAAGCAATTTTTTTTTCAACCAATCAAAAGCATTACTCAGAGCTGGGTAGTGACACGTCATAAGTATGGAATTTCTATGCTCGTTCCTCAGACGTCATTTTGCGGGGAAACCAGTGGTGACGTCGCAAAATGTCGGCTGTTTTCTCAGGCACCAATTAGTTTAGTTTTTCAATCTTTAACATAATTTAAGAATGCATATTGCTGCCAAGCTATTTAAAGCCTGGTGGTCATTATTTGGGTAATTATTTACTATAATTTTGCTTTTTACTGTAGACATCAACGAATGTTCCAGCAATCCTTGTTTAAACGGAGGATCATGTACTGACCAGGTTAATGGATATGTTTGTAGCTGTCAGCCTGGATACGCTGGAGACAGGTGTCAAACAAGTAAGATAGATAGGTTGGAAAAGTTTCAAGCGAGTATTAATTTTGCAGTGAAAAATTAAGCTGTCTAAGGTTTCAGATCTATTTGATTTATTGTCTTCATTCTTCCGGCAACAATTTAAACTAACGTTTGTCAACTTACCTACTACTAAGCAATCAAATGAGTAGTAATGATCTGTAGACATTATTTCGAATGATTATTTCGGTATTAATAACAGTTATTCAGGATTATTGAGTGAGGCTGAGTATAATGTGAAGAATTATGCATACCCAGCCTAATTCAATTATTATTTTCATATTATTGATTCAAAATATTTTTACTGACGTTTTGTGTGCAGCTTTTCATAAGATAAAGTATTTTGATATTGTAAATATTTCTAAGTTCTTAACAACCTTCAGTCGAAAGAGAACTAGGTGTTAATGTTGGCTTAAGGGAGGGGTAAGTGCGCAGTTTCTCAGAAAACATATAATGATCCAAGGTTTCCAAAGGTTTCGACAACGTCTATTAAAAAATCTGAAGTTTTGCAAGGAGTTACCATCGTACAAGACATGCATAACCCAGTCCCGCTGAGGCGTATTTCTAGGCCTTCTAGATCTTGAAACTCGCTCGGACCTCGTAACCCGAGACATGTGACCCAACTAGGATACTAAGCTCTCGGGACCACTAAAGGCGAGCCTGTGTGGACTATATGCTAGCAATAGTCGAGGAAAAAGTTAGGAAAGCGTTTTTCTAGTCATTGAAGGGCGTCTTCCAAGGCTTTTCTCGGTCAATGCATTTAAAAACACTGCTGTTTTTAGAACAAGTATATTACAGATTCCACGCAAATCTTTTCGTTTTCGCAGACATCAACGAATGCTCCAGCAATCCTTGTTTAAACGGAGGCACGTGTACTGACCAGGTTAATGGATATGTTTGTAGCTGTCGGCCTGGATACGCAGGAGCCAGGTGTCAGACAGGTAGGCATTTGCATCTACAGACACTGTAAATGCGCATGCTCGAGTGGGAAAAAATCCTCGCTAAGGGGGGTATTTGAATTACGGGGATTATTCATTGAATGTCTTGTCGCATTGTCGTAACAGTTAGAAAGGCAATAGCTGGACATAGACATTAACGAATGTTCCAGCAATCCTTGTTTAAACGGAGGATCATGTACCGACCAGGTTAATGGATATGTTTGTAGCTGTCAGCCTGGATACGCAGGAGCTAATTGTGAAACAAGTAAGAAGAACTTCATCTAAATTTCCCCCCCTGAATCACTTAAGACTGGTGGGCTGTGCGGAACTATTAATAACTAATTCATTTCTGTTGTTTTCTTTTACATGTTTAACTAACTGTCTATCGTCTCTTCCTTTCAGTGACTTTTACTGAGGACGAGAAATGTATAAGCAGCTCGGGTGCAGTGTCCGGAATATTAGTGATCATTTGTGGACAGAAATAATAGAATTGCGATTCGTTTAGCCTGAGAAAAGAGCAGTTATTTAACGACACCTTCACTGGTTTCCCCAGGAAATGACGTCTGAGAAAGGGGCGCAAAAATTCCATATTGATGACTTGTCACTACCCCGATCTGGGTAGTGCTTCTGATTGGTTGAAGCAAATTATTTTTCAACCAATCAATGCAAAAGCATTACTCAGATCTGGATAGTGACACGACATCAGTATGGAATTTCTGCGCTCGTTCCTCCGACGTCATTTCGCGGGGAAACCAGTGGTGGCGTCGCGAAATGTCAGCTGTTTCCTCAGGCACCAGTTACTTTAGTTTTTCAATCTTTAACATAATTTAAGAATGTATATTGCTGCCAAGCTATTTAAAGTGTAACCCCTTCTAGTGGTCATTATTTTGGTTAATTATTCACTATAATTTTGCTTTTTTACCGTAGACATCAACGAATGTTCCAGCAATCCTTGTTTAAACGGAGGATTGTGTACTGACCAGGTTAACGGATATGTTTGTAGCTGTCAGCCTGGATACGCAGGAGCCAGGTGTCAGACAAGTAAGAAATGTTCTCAGCGATATAAATAGTTTCGGAAAAGTTTCAAGCGATTTTTAATTTTGCAGTCAAAAATTGAGCTGTTTAAGGTTTCAAATCTATATGATTTATCGTCTTCGTTCTCCCGGCACCAATTTAACCTATCAAATGAGTAGTAATGATCTGTGGGCATTATTTCGAATGATTATTTCATTATTAATGACAATTATTCAGGATTATTGAGGGAGGCTGAATATAATGTGAAAAATCATGCACACCCAGCCGAATTCAATTATTATGTTATTGTTGATTTAAAATATTTCTAAGTCTAGTCTTTTGATACGTCTTCTTATTGGGAAATTGGTACGGAAAATGCGGAACAGCAATAGATTTACATCTTGCTCGCCTCATGGATCAGAAACTTATCCATATCATTAGAATAAGGGCATTGACGTTTATATCATCCACTGGGACTTTTGACTTGACTTTTTTTATAACTCTATGTGATTTCTTGGAATTTTGAATTGCGAAGGGTTTTGCCGGAATTTTGTATTGATATTGACGTTTTCTTTTTATGAATAGTTTACTGAAGTTTTGTGTGCAGCTTTTCATAAGATAAAGTATTTTGATATTGTAAATATTTCTAAGTTTTTAACAACCTTAATTCGATCGCGTGAGAAGCAAGTGTTAATGTTGGCTTTTGGGAGGGGTAGGTGGGCAGTTTTTCAGAAACATATCATGATCCAAGGTTTCCAGAGGTTTCGACAAGCTCTATTCAAAAATCTGCAAGGAGTTACTATCATACAAGACATGCATAACCCAGTCCCGCTGAGGCGTCTTTCGAGGTCTTCTAGATCTTGGAACTCGCTCGGACCTCGTGACCCGAAACGCATTACCCGCCCGGAATACTAAGGTCTAGGGACCGCTTAAGGCGAGCCTGTGTGGACTATACGCTAGCAATAGTCGAGGAAAACTTAGGAAAGCGTTTTTCTAGTCCCTGTAGGGCGTCTTCCAAGGCTTTTCTCGGTCAATGCATTTAAAAACAGTGCAGTTTTTATAACAATAAATAAAGTACAGATTCCACGCAAATCTTCTTTTTTTCGCAGACATCAACGAATGTTCCAGCAATCCTTGTTTTAATGGAGGCACGTGTACTGACCAGGTTAATAGATATGTTTGTAGCTGTCGGCCTGGATACGCAGGGGCCAGGTGTCAGACAGGTAGGTATTTGCATCTACAGACACTGTAAATGTGCATTCTTGAGTCGGAAAAAATCCTCGCCAAGGGGGGTATTTGAATAACGGGGATTATTCTTTGATTGTCTTGTCGCATTGTTGTAACAGTTAGAAAGGCAATAGGTGGATTGGTCACTAGTCCGGCAAACGTACGACAATTAGAAGCAGCCACCAAGCACTTTCTAAAAAATAAGCAATATAGTTAATTTGGTGATGTGATATGATACTGACACTAGCTCTCATTACACTACCCTCAACCGTGGATGAATGCGCAAACGCGTTCCCAGGGTGCGACTAGGCGTTTCTGGGAAGGGAGGGGGAGGGGAGGGCGACGAGAGAAGCGAAAAGGGGAGTGATTGAAGTGAAAGAAACGCTGTCCTTTCTCCTCACCCCCCGCCCCCCACCCTCAAATTTCAAATCTTCTCTCTCCAAACCCCTAAGGATTAGGGTGTGACCAGTCAGAAGCTGAAGGGACTTTCTCATTCGATAAACCTATTCGGCTAACTTAATGTTGTACCCAATTCAAATCTCCCGAGGTTAACATTCTTTGTGTACTGTATTTGCATTATAATGTGGCATTCACATTTAAATGATACGATATGGGAATTCCTGAAACAAAACCTTCTATTCCCAAAGGGTATGAATTGGGTACAACATTGAGTTAGCCGAATAGATCTATTCTTCAAGGTTTGGCACTGTTTAATCAGTTATATGCTGCTGAAAGCTGACCTGCGTTATCAAACAAGTTTTTCAGATATTTTCGTAAACCCCGGTACGTCGCGGTGCCCGACCGTGGACCTGGAACTGGTACAAACTACGAGAAACGTAAATGGAACACGACATTCCGTTCGGAAATTCCAACCGGGAAAACGGACCCACCTTTTTAGATTTTCCATTTTTTCTGGGAATTTTACAGTGGGACGAACCGACGAAACGTGTTCCATTTACCCCCGAATCGGAAATTCCGCGAATTTTGACTAAATGGAAAGCGCTCAACTTTTTACCAATCGGGAATTCCATTTTTGCTCCCTCCGAAATTTCCGGGTTTTTTTCCTAAATGGAAAGCGCCCCTGGTGTCCGGCAATGACGTCGGCGTCACGCGACAAACTTGGTCGGTTGTTTTTGCGGCCGTTCAGGCGATTGGGAAATGTTTTTGACGATGAATTTCAACGGCAGAACTTTCTTAAGGAGAACGTTGGAGCAATTTAGACCATTAGCTTCAAAATAAGAGATAAAATCGTGATCAAAGAACATTCATCAGAGCGTCTCACTTGAGTTTGCTTCTAGCGCGCGCTATGTGTGACGGAAGAGCGTTTCATTTAGGCTTTTGCACATTATGCTAGCATTTTTTCGAGCATTCTAGTGAGGCAAAAGCAGCATTTTAGTAGCATTTTCCCCGGAAAATTAATTTTTCTGAGAAAATAAAATAGAAATTAACTTTTTTCAGGAGCCCATGCCCCACGAGCTCCTACGTTTTTAAAGAAAATGAAGACTAAAACTCAAAATTCACAAAAAACCTAATACAGCTGTTTTTTTGGCTGTATTTATGAACTTGTACAGGTTGTCGTTGTTACTTGCAACACTTGCACGTTTTTTGTGAGTGTAAACTTTGAAATTAATTAAAAAAAACCGTTTGTATAATGAGCATTATGCGAGCATTTTAGTGACTTTTTTGGGGAGACCGAGCATTTTAGTGGGAAAAATGGAGCATTAAGGTGGATCATTTTGGTGGGGAACCAAAAGCATAATGCACAAAAGCCTAGTTTCAGTTCGGCTTTTTAATTGTCCTTACACCTTAAACATAAAACACCGCCGCCTGACATCCAAATAATTCAATATATGCTTCGATTCGTTTTGATAGTTAACCAATGGGTAGATCATACGCCTCAATGGTGTACGCACAGCTATCGCAGACAGCTTCAGATTGGTGGTGGAGTCACTTTGGAGCAATGTAAACAGCTCTGTCCAAGCTGTGCTGCGATTGAGTACTGGTCTGGAAACACCAAAGGATGTTATGAGTGCCTGGATCACACCAAGCGTGAATGGTTTACCCACACCAACGATGGTGCGTACCCACCCCACGTGTATATACGGCAGTGAACAACGTCATCGTCCTCCTCTTGCTCACTTGTGTCCTTATCTCTAGAATTGAAATCAAACAATATTTTGGCACCCAGCGGTCGAAATTACGGAGCGGGTTATCCGGCAATGGTATTCAGAAAACAGGGAGCTTTAGCAACGACGACGGCGACGGCAGGGAAAACGTCCCTATTAAAATAAATTTGCGTTTTTTCCTGCTCGCTTAACATGCAGATTGTGGGTAGATTTCACTGGAGTTGAATTCTGGGGGGCCACACCCATGGGAAAGGAAAAAATTCTTCGCCATGTGACTAAGCGCGTACTCGCTTTTGGATATTTCCTTTTTACACGATGTTATTTGTTTTAATTATTATTTGTAGAGTAAATTGTTAATAACTAATAAGTCCTCCACGAAACGTGAAATTAAGTTTCACCTAGTCATGAAGTTACGGCAAAGAAATGTACCACAAAGTGCTTTTGCTTTTGTTTTTACATTTATCTATTCCTTTTTAAAGTTCCCTTTGCGTTGCAGTCGTCGTTGCTAAAGCACCATAATGTTTCGTCATGGGCCTCCCATGGAAATCACCCCTCCTAGGAGTTAGTGGGATCAGTAGACATGTATTTGTCCCTCGATTTGTTTCAAGTTATAAATGAGTCTTTTTCTCTATAAAAATAGTTTTTGATTCTGCGTTTGTGAGAACGTCGCGCAAAAAAAAAATATATATATATTTAAAAAATAAAATAAATAATAATAACAGCAAACTGATTCGTTAAGAAAGGATGGCAGCAAATGATTTATGTAACAGTGAGGACTAAAATGTGGAAGAAACTCGTGAGTAGTACTTCGGTTCTAATATAGAAGTAAACATCGAGTTTATTAATACCATCATATATTTGATGAACTCCTCCTTTCTTTGAGCATGTACCATACTAATGAATTGTGAATACAGTAAAGACCACTTGGGGGGTACTTAGGTTAATTTTGTTGGTTATGTGCCGCTGGCCTCTCAGTACCCCTAACCCCAAGTTGGTCATTTTTGGGCAAATATGTAATTTCGCGATCCCAGCTTAGTCACTTTCTATTTTTATGAATTGATCCATTTTTTGGGATTGAATGGAGAGCACTATACTTTTCATCTACAGTGCAAATATTCTGGTAAGTTTGCTAATCGGAAATATGAAGAATTCGTGAAAATGCGACCCCATCCAGGGGCACATCCCCATTAGCCTGTTATAAGAAAGTACCACCCCCCCCCACCACCTGCCGGGGTAAAAACCCACGTGTAAAGAACCTAGTGGATTAAGAATCTGCTGGCATAAATTTGCCACTTTGATACAGTGGAAGCTTGATTAAAGAAGGGCCAAGGGACTGGCAAAATTTGTTCCCTATATCGAGGTAATTTGTTATTTCGAGGGTCTTTTTCATATATCTTACTACGACTGGGATAAAGAAAATCATTTGTTGTACCGAGGACATCGTTATATGGAGGTTCCACTGTACCCCCAAAATACAAGAACCTCATGTTTAGCCAAGGAAAACCAAGCAGGTTTTTACGTGTGGGTAACAATTATGATAAACATTTTAACCAACGAGTTTGGCTTCGAGATTGCAAATTTGACTGTAATTACTAATAAAAGGTTTACTGTAATTCCTGCACAAAAACAGCTTTATATAAAGTACTGAGTGTGATTGTATACATGGGCCTTAATTCAGAGCAATTACTGTAAGAACCTAGCTAAGAACCTACTGAGCCTTATAATTGCCCATAAGTGTCCCCAGATGCAAGAACCTATTTTGCCAGACTTTAAAAACAGAAGGTTCTTCGGATACGTTTCTGGGAAACTGCCCACCTACCCCTCCCCTAAGGCAACATTAACACTTACTTCTCACATAGGGAAAAATGTTGGCTTAGGGAAGGGGTAGGTGGGCAGTTTCCCAGAAACGTATAATGATCCGCTCATTAAAGCAAAATTCAGTTTGGTGGAATTAAGCAATAAATTTAAGACACAGTTTGTTTCATGACTGCATCACAACTATTGTGAACCTTGCTGATCACAATTTTGATTATACACAGCTTTTTAAAGCGAAAGACATCTTTATCTGTATGTTATTAAATTTATTATTATATTTCTATATATTATTATATTTCTAGAAGTCTTACAATTTTCAACCTATATTCCTACATTTTTATGTTAGCTACCACTCAAAGGGAAGTAAGAAATATAAATAACATTCAGTCAGTAATAAAAACTATTTATCCTGCCTTATACTAAGAAAAAACCCTAGGTACAATATTACTGAAAGAAGCTTCACACGATTTAGTGAACAAGATACCTTTGGCACCCAGGGTACCAAAATTGCTAAACAAGGTCCAGTGGAACCCATACTATTATTATACTAGTGTCCATATTAACTGGGTGTCCCTATTAAGGAGGCTCTCACAAAATACAACACATGATATAAAGAATAAAGCAGACAAAGAGCAACAAGGGTAGGAACAATGACTGCCACAAAAAGCCAAGGAAGTGTGGCAGGAGGCACAAAACCTAATTAATGGACTCCAGTACAAGTGTCAGTCAGGAAGAAGAACAGATTTATTAAAATCAAACATGTCATGCTATTTTGCTACTTTTTAACGTAATAATATTGTATTAACCCATAGAAATATAGTATTCGAACAGGGTACGAGCCCTACGAGCACATGACAAGAAAAGACAGTGCGCAGGTAACCAGAGTCTGTAAAGCATATGCAGTTGACAATATACAAGAGTTTGTCACTCAGGACTCAGGACACAGAAAAGTGTCCCGAAACACATAATGCTTTTTGTCGGGACAAAAAAAACTGTCTGTTACATACATATATGGGTGTCTGTATTAAGTGGGTGTCCATAGAGCAGGTTTACACTGTAATATGTTTTCAGACACCAATGCTCCATCTATCCATGTAACAACTGAGGCAGGTGCAGGTGCCTCATGGTGACATCCAGACATTTAGCCAGATATTGAAAACTGGCCGTCCAGAAGGCATGTTTTCCCATAAAATTATAAGATAAAGTGAATTTTCTTTGTATTTCTTCCAAAAATGGACGTCCATAGGGTGGCTGGACACCCTTCTGGCTAAAGGCTTGGTAACATCCCTGAGCTAATAAGACAGCTGCTGTCAACTGTGGCAGCACTACAACGTATTAGTCCTTACTTACAACCAAATATCTCTCTTGGCCTTTACCATAAGACCTGTGCTTCAATCCATACCGCTGTGAAATGGTATGAATAAGTGCTCTGTCCTCTTTAGACAGTTCATTAGAAAACTTAATCTGCTGGTCAGCACCACTGATAAATGAGAGAAGGACATCTTGGACAGAGCCTTTTGTCACGTCTGCCCCCTGAGTGGGGTTACATCCCAGACCAAACTTTCTGTCTGTGCCGACAGCCATAACAGGCTCAGTGCGACCCTGACAGTCCTTACCAATCCCTCCACTTCCTGTCCATCCCATTTTTCTCAGCAGTTGGTTGCCAATATTGTCATCAGAGATAATCGGCGCCGTGACATAAGCTTTCGAAACTAAATCTGTTTTGGACACACATGCAGCAGTTTGATGTTGTTGAGAGGTCGGTCCAATTCGTTTGACTGGCTGACAAGCACGAAGAATCTCTAAAGCTTTTTCAGCAGCAATTCGCTTGGCCTGCTTTTTTCCAGGCCCTTCACCCGCTGCAATTAATTTGTCTGCGATTATCACCGCACAAGAATACAGAGAGGTTTTCTCAGTAAAACCAAGATCCTCAAAAGATATTGTCTTCTTTGACTTCTGTGCACTCTCGTTTAAAATACTCACGGGGTTATTGTTCGTGCTTTCATCTCCTTCTTTTGGTTCATAAATTGTGAAATTCCCTATCAAAGGTTTGGGTTTCTTTACCGATTTATCCGGCAACGAAATTCGGGGTCCCTTTGCTTCAAGCTCTTTGACAAGTTCCTCTGTTTTTGACGGATATCGGCAGCCTAGGAACTTCATGTTAGCCCAGACCATAGACAATGCTGCAAGTCGTTCTTCTGAATAATGATTTTTCCATGTTTCAATAAACTGAGATCTGGCCTTCCACTGAATATCGCTCTCCCAGAGACATCTGATGCACCGTTTGCCCGCCATCTTGAAAAACATAAGTGAGAGGTCACTAAGCTTTCCCTTGGATGGACGCTGAGCACAAGAACAGCAGTAAATAATATGGCCGGTCATTTGTCCAAACCATTTCTGTGACTTAAAATTCTGATTATTCTGTTCCTTTTCCGTCGTTGTTGGAAATTATGACCAGAGGTTTGATCTCTCAGCTCCGCAGTTTTCAGCAATCCCTGTTTTTGAACAGATACCGGTCTAGCATTTCGAACTATAGGAGCCAAAGATACGTCTTAACACGAAGTATTCGTTCTTTCAACTTTCTTCCGTTCATCTCGAACCCATGGATAAAGGCGATAAACAGGGAGCATGTAACAAGGAGATTTTCCAGCCAGAAAAGCCCAGAACAACACACAAAACAGGATCGGATTCCTGCAGATGCTACACCTCACCACTATCACACTACCACGATATTACAGAGACTGCATGAGTTAGAGGAGGCGTTTCGCGTCAGGGGACACTCTGTATTGAGATGGGGATTGAGTGCTGTTATTGTGTCCGGGTTCGTTATTTACATTTTTCGTGAACAGTTAAAAGAAAACGTCGCTGATGAAGTGGCGGACGTCGCCAGCAGATCACTGGGTAAGGTCAACAACAAAATAGATTACTGCAGCGGGGGAAGGGACGGGGAATATGGTCATGTGTTTGGGTAACGTTACGTTTTGCCAATAAAAGAATAGAAAACGTTCCACCCGCAAAAAAGACCAACGGAGGCCCTTGTTTTCTAGCAGCAGCTAGAAAAAAACAGCTTAAAACAGCTAAATGAATGATATAAATATTTTAGGAAAGGTCACGTGTTCAGTCCCTCCTATCTAATGGTTCATCCTATGACAGCGCATGTCACATGAATCAAACAGTCCCTGGAAGTTGCACATTATGGTGTATTATTGTTCAGCTCTATTAAATTTCCATTCCAAGGCTGTACTCTAAAAAAATATGAAGGAAGCTCCGTGCGCTGAACCTGTGAAATCCAGGGTGCTCAGCATGCGATTCCTATGAGAAAACCAAGATTTCCTAGTTGCCTGGTAGCAAAAGTTAGGTCAAAGGGTTCACCAGGGGCCACAAGATCACAGCCAGGGATTCCAGTTGAATTCATTACTAGTGGCAGATTTCAGATTCATCTCTTCATTTCTTCATGCATAATGAGCAGTGAATTCACACGTGAGACAGTGACAAAATTTCTGCCAGCTCAGTTTTCTTGAATCTTCATAGAAATTTTATCCATTCATAATCAAAGATTTTTCAGCCTGTTATAGTGAACAATTCCCTGCTAATTGTGTATGCAGGAATGCAGGTTTGTTTTTGATACTAGTTGTGGTAATGACTATTTACACAGGTTCTTTTTTGAGTAATTTTAAATGGACTGTAGAGGACTATGCCTGACTTGGGGTGACTGTAAGCATTAGCATAGCATTAGGATTAGCACTGATAATATTATTGTTACTATGATTAATAGTCAAAAATGCTCATGATAAAAATGAGGTAAAAATATAAGCTTATACTTAGTTTATATTTCATATGTGATCTTCATTTCCAAAGACAGTGTTAAATAGGCAGGAGCACAAGTGTTGAACTCTTAGTTGAGGGGAGGGGGAGCAAGGGGGGGATCTCGTCACAAGTTCACGAACAACAATTTTGCGCTTCACAAGTCACAAAACAAATAGTGTAATTATTGACCTTTCATCTCGGCCACGTGTTAGGGTGATCTTTGGGTGGCTATAAATTCCCTAGGGAAGCTAGCTGTAGGTGGGTCTCAAGTGTGAAGTTACATCAAAAGACTCAAAAGTGAAGTTAAATCGCCACCAGATAAGGTCGTTTGGTCAAATTAACACCTTTTTTTTTCAATTGATCCTCAATGTACGTGTACAGTATCAAGGATTTGGGGAGTTTGTGTTTCATGGAGTGCACTTCAATCACGATTCACAGATCAGTTTTAGCAGTACATCGCAATTCATGGACCCCAAAAATGGTTGATCATGGCATCATGTAAATAAGCTTATCCCCCCCCCTTCTTAGTTATTCTTACACTCCAACATATGTAGCCTGAGAAAAGAAGAAAGTTCACGATAAAATTGCTTCTGTTAAGAGAAGTTAATGCCACACCCTTCAAGTGTTTAGCAGCTTTTGCACAGACAATGCAACATCAAATGTCAGAAGATTGTGAAAAAAGTGCAGAAAGGACTGAACACCACTTCCGGTGCTCATTGGTCGAGATGGTTTTAAAATGATCTGCACTCTGACCTTTCTCCAGGGTCTTGTCCTTTTCCAATATGGCGAGTGGAAAAAACGAGAAGACCCTGAGGACGAGGTTGGTCTGCCCTCTTACTCGTCACTGTCGTCATGTTGTCTCACAGATACCGGAAGCTCACACGTGAGTGTCGTTGTTGCGTAACAGAAATGTTATTAGGGTTTACATCATTATGGATATTTTAGTGACTGTTATTAACCTCAAAAATAGCAAGAAAATTAGTACTTTACTTCTTACCTTGTCCTTTTGTTATGCAACAACGATTCTCACTGGTGAGCTTGAGGTACCTGTGGTTATCTTTGCTAAATCTACCTATTTTGAAGGTGAAAAATGGGCACCTATCGAATGGGCTTATGCGTGAACGGTCATGAAAAGTGCCACCCTAAGCTAAGAAAACATCTTCTTAATTTGTATTCTAATTTAATTTTTCCATGTAGCTGATGAAAACGTCATACAAAAGGCCGATGAAGTCACGCGAGCAGTCCTTCAAGACGTTCTTCGTGACCTGGAAATCACGAAGCTGGCCAGTGCGTTTGTGATGGAAGTACTTAACAGAGAAGACGTAAGAAATGCGGCCATACAGTTGACTCAACACGTACTCAGCGATCCATCAACAGGAAAAAAGATCGCGGAACTTGCTAAGAACACGCTTTCGGATCTGTTAACGAATGACGAAACCCGAGTTTTGTTGCTTAGTTACATTAAATCACTGATTTTAGACCAGAACACAAAAGATGCGTGCAAAGTGCTTCTAGAAGATCTGGTCAAGGACCCTGAAGTCAAAGGCTTCATGGCGGCTTCTCTGGGCGAACTTGTTACTTCTTCTGTTGTGAAAAACAGCGCAGCCGAACTGGGCAAAAGTGTGACGCATGAAGTTGTCAACGATGTGAAAATTCAGCAGGAAACTGGAAACTTTCTGTGGGGGACTGTGAAGAAAACGCTCACTCCTGGATGGTTTGGTTAGAGGGGAACAACAGGATCTTAATCAGTGGCGGATCCTCGGGGAGTGTCGCGGGAGTCCGGAATCCCCCCAACTCCCACCCGCTATTTAATCCAATCCAGAGAACTTCTTAAACGATTTGCAGGGATCTGATAATGTACATGATCATTTTATTGTTAACAAAAACAGCGAGGCGAAAAAAAGAAGGGCAAAGCCCCAGTAGGCCTTTTACGAGTTTCCCCGGGCCTCTATATCAAAACAAGGTTAAATTTTCATTCTCATGCAAACAAAACTCATTTTGGCCTCATTTTGAAAGTGAAGGTTTTTGGAACTTGTAAGAGGCCTATTAGGCCCATTATCCATATTTACAAATCCTCCATACCATCTCCATACATTTCCTTAAAGAACTACTGAAAGAATTTGTTTAAAGAGCAAAGTATTTTCCCTCAGGTGATCATTTTATATATTCTTATAACCTTTTCTCTTGATTTTGTGTTGATGTTGTTGGGAGAAAATAGATATTGGTCATGCTTGGGTCTGAAACGCGAACTGTTGACATCTGTTCGAACAACTAGACTGATTCATCAGTCAAGACAATTCTAAAGACGTCCAACGTGCGGTGTGCTCTCGAACCGGGTCGGACCTGTGTGGGAGTATTGCCCAAGAAAGCGTTCGTTCGGTGACTATAGGTATGATTTATAATGGTTTTAAGAAAGGGTTCATGCACTGTTTTTTTTCGTGTCATCTCGCACTGTTATCCAACTAGGTGACCGTTTTAGCAATAGAGGTAAAATATAAATAAATATGCCATTTGGGTGGTATACGGGGTGAACGCGTCAGCTTAATAGAGGTCAAATTTACAGTACTTGGGAAGGAAATTAAGGGAATAGTTTATAAATGCCCGCCGCTTAAAAAAGGTTTGACTTTTCTTTTAAAACTAACTACCTTGATATTTCAAAGAAAATATATAAGAAAATATATATCACCGAATTGGTTGAAGAGTTCCACACACCTCGTAGATAGCTTAAAGGAACCACAAAATACCTTACAAGCTTTTTCCAACCGGTGAAATCTGGACAAAATAATTATATAAATATCACACAATTCTACTGCGTAACGAGTAGAACGTCACATCAGTTTACTGTGCGTATGATCACGGTAAGATTCTGGTTGTTGAAGGTGTCTGGTAGAAACTCGTGCGATGGCGAAGAAGGGTGGAAAGTATTGGCAATGAAACAGCACAGGCTCTAACACTACTTTTTTCATAAAACATTCCTTGGTCCGCCCCAGTTAATGTCGGGTTATTGGTAACACGGCAAAAATTAAGTCGTTAGGCTTAAAAATCGAAAAACAACAGCATGAAAAAAAGTTAACCCTTCAAAAAGAGTTAATCGTAAGACATTTTTCGGCACAATTTTTAAGTTTGAGTGTCTTGAGTGTTTGGTGTGTCTTGTGTCCTGGCTTGTAGATCCTGCTGTAGGTGTCTTCCTTATGTTTGGGTGGCAAAATAGGTCCAAGCGTTTGAAATGTTTTGAACAGGAACACTGGGTTTCAACTTTGTTTTATAAAAGTTTCTGTTCATCGTTACGGAAAAAATTCAGTAACCGTAGGTTGTAAAAAGTCATTGATCGTACAAAAAAGCCACAATCACTTTGAGACCCTACACTAAACTTAACTCATGCACTACCCCTGAATTTTATCTGATGTCAAAATAAAAAACCGTTTTAAGAAGAAACGTTCTTTGAAGAGATGCGAAAACCCTGGGCTGCCTTATTTAGGGCTCTCTACTGCGCAGACGGGTTAGACGGGGCGGGAACTGGGAATTATCTCCGAATTATTCAGTGTATTTGTACCCAGATCTGAAACATCCATCAACCTCCTAGAGAAATTGAAAACGAAATATATAGTGTCAATACCGGCTACCATTTCTGAAAATAACTTAAAACGTTGACCTTTTAGGCCCTCAAATTAATGAACAAATTAATGTAACGTATTTGGTAAGTTGACGATATGTTTCTGCCTCAAACTGCCAGATAGAGAGACGTACTTTTCCTGATTTGAGTTGGGAAAAATTGAGATTAAGCGACGAGAAGCTTGTCGTTTGCAAACCCGGCCTTCCCTCGGGGTTGGCTCAAAATTTATTGGCTAATTCATGGTTTGGTGCAACTAATGAGTTCATAAAATCTTTTCTACGCGGTAATTGAACACGGTTAATCGGACGGCATTTTAAGAAACCTCACTTTCAATTTGCTAGGGCGCATACGTTGCGCTCATCACGGTAAAAAGGAGTTTTGGCGATGATAGAATCCAAAAATATCGGGCTTAAACCGCGCCATTATTTTACAAAAATAATCGACCTTGTGTTGTGGCCGTTATGTGGAAAAAATATGTATCAATGTCTGCCATACTTCACTTTAACCGAGTTTTCAATCTAAGAAAACAATGTTAGTGTTTGATAAGTTGAATATTTTACGCAATGACTGAGCGAGAAGCTATAAAAGACGACTGAATTTCAAAGGAAAGGGCTCCGCTTGACAGCAGTCGAAGCGTTGTTTTGTAGAAGAACGCTTGGATTAATTTCCATTCAGTAAGCCGTTGCTAGTTGGTATCCAAGCACGTGATCGAGTTAAGCAAAGGGCCTTTTTTCCCTGAACAACGGCGTGTTTACGCAATTTTTTGGTGGAATTTTTAAGCCCTTAGAGAGATCCGCTTTGCACAGAAAGAAGCCGTGCTAAAATACTTTGCATTGAGAGATCCCGCCTTAAATCAGTAAATGATGGACGATCCAATAATGAACAGTTGAAAAACTCCCTCCAGCAGGTACCCGTGACCAAACCATTCATGACCAGATAAATTTTTAACAAGGTATACTAGGTCCCTTAAAAGGGTGTCAGATTTCGTTAGTTTCCTACGCAGCTTTAGGTAACGATCTGCTTTCAAGCTGCGAAAGACACCCGCTTTAAGAGCTTCTATTTGGCAATTCCTGCATCTATGCGTCGGTTTTGAGATTTCGTGGGAGTTGATTAAAACTGCTCCCGCATGCTAAGTTGGGTGGATCGTTGTCATTATCATTTCATCTTTGTTATGTTTACTTATGCGCAATCTGACAATCAGGTCGCTAGAAGAAGAAACCGATGCAGGCGTTTGCAAGAAACACGTTGACTGTTAAGTCCGTCAGCTTTTGGCTGTAAACAGAAGAAATCTTCCTTCATAGATGGAGCATTGAAAACATTGAAGAAAAAGCTCGCAACAAAAAGGAAAAATCACAAGAAAAGAACGCCAACAGATTGTTTGCTTGTTTTGTTCTCAGCTGGAAGGCTTTTTTTATTACCGTGAACGCGGACAAACTGTGCAGAATGGAAATAATTGGAAGAAATCCAGGAATAAATCCTAGAAATTCGGATTTACTTGTATTATGCTCGATTTGTCTGGAGGAGGTCCATGAAAATCGAACAACCATTCATCGCCAATGTGACGGAAATTTCTGTGATTCGTGCTTTGGGGCCTATATACGACTGCAAATAACCCAGGGAAAATGGGAGGTGGAATGCGCCAACTGCAGCTTATTGTTATCGGAGGAAATTCTTCAGCGCTTCTTGCAAGACTACCCGTTACTCCAAGAACATTTTGCCCGCCTCTTGGCAGACGCATATACAGATCCCCTAGTCAAAACTTGCCCCAACTGCTGCTTCTTGACGCGTGTGAAAGAAGAACTAACGAGGCATTTAGTCTGCTCAGAATGCCATTTCGATTGGTGTTTCTCATGTCACGCTCCATGGCACAAGGGAATGAACTGCAAAGACTTCAAACGCGGAAGCAAGTTGTTCAAGGCGTGGACAAAGAGTACCACCGAAGGAACCAAAAATGCTCGACGCTGCCCCAAATGCAAGGTCTTTATTCAGAGATTAGAAGGATGTGATCAAATGTCCTGCCCGCGCTGTCGAACCCAGTTCTGTTATCTATGCGGTGAGCGCATCGTTCATAGTAGAATTTTAGGGGGTCATTGGAGTATTTACAGTGTTTTAGGTTGCAGATATATCTACAAACAGAATCAACCGGTGCAGAGAAAGATTATACGGGGACTTTTAATGAGTATCGTGTTAACATCGCTGCCTATTTTGGCTGTAATGTTTCTAGCTGTGTCACCAGCATACGGAGTTTATTACTTACACAAGTATATCCGTCGGCACTGATTTCAGCACTGCGTGAAATAATATTGACAAACGTCTTTTTTAATGGACGCGCTTTTAGCCAGTTGCTGGTTTACAGCGTGCCTTCAATTTTTTTAAAGTATGCAGGCGCGTAATTTGATGGTTTAGGTTAGCACAGTAGTAAAATAACGAAAGTGTAAGTAAGAAGAGTTTGTCGACCCCAAGGTCTTGTAAATTGTTTATAGGCGGGTTAACCCACTTCAGAGAGAACCTACCAATCTGACCCAGAACCTGGATATTTCGTGACTTATCACTCGGACCGTTTGAAAACCAAACGTTTTGATCGATTTATCAAACTTTCTTGACAAATGAGAAGCAAAACAAGGGACTCGGGCGTTCGCGTTCGTGAGTTCTGATGGGTTGATATGACTGGATTTACCTGTTTTGACTGGTTAGAGTGATAACTTTTTTTTTTTTGGCACAAATTTTCCCGCGCTTGACGCCGGGGTAAGTGTACTATAATTGGTTCATTTGATTGGCTTTACCTTTCTTGATTGGTTGGAGTATTATAACTTTGTTTGACTTGTACACATTTTCCCGCACTCGGCTTGACGCCTTGCTAGATTTACTGTATTTTGATTAATTGAAAATAACTTTGTTTTCAGTTTGACAGTATTTTGAACTGAAACTGCTCTAACCAAGACCTTCATCAAGTTTCTCAGCACATAACATTTTTGGCTGCACTGTTCATTGTCTTCCACTGATTCCTCAAGTTACTGATTCTTTCTCTTGAGAGTCTTGTAAAGCCGTTTCCTTTATTTTTGAAAGGTTCTCTTCTGTTTTGTTCAAATTGTGCTGAAATGAAGAAAGAAAAGATAAATCGCTTTTGTTTTCTTTTTATTGTTTTGTTTTGGTTAACCAGTTGATGTTACTATTGGATTAAAAAAGTATGATTCAAAATGCTCTCCATGCCTTCCTTTCGTTGCATACTTAGTGTGAAGGCAAACACGGAGGGAAGGCATCCCCCCCCCCACACACACACACACACCACCCCCGTGGGCGAGCCATTCCCCCCTCCTCTACAGGTCTGTCTCGATACTACTATATTAACACTCACTTGTAGCACATGAAGCCCTGATAAAGAAGCTACAGCTATCTCCTCCATTCCGTCGTTTGTTAGATCCACGTACTCAATAGCGAATAAAGGATTTGCAAAACTTCTTCTCCAGATTAATTGAAAATCAACGTTACAACAAGACTGCAAACTGCTCTCCCCGCTGATGCACTTGTATACAAGTAATTCCTGTCAGCAAAGAGAAATTAGGTATTAAAATTCCTTGAATTAATCTACACATATCTTGTGTGAAAGCGCCGCTGAAAAGCTTGACTTTACTTTACAACCATTTCCATAACCAGCCATTACCCTATTATGGATGGTGTTTAGCAGTATTTTTTCCTAGGGGCACCTCCTTAATTTACTGTTTGTTTCTAGAAAAAAAAACAACAACTGTCTAATAGGCGTTGAGAGAGGAACCTCTCCCTAACTCCCCACCTACCCCTCTCCTAACTGTAAGTTGGTGTTAACGTTGGTTTAGGAGAGGGCGGAGATGGGTAGTTTCTCTGAATCTTATACGATCCCAAGGTTGCATTACCTTTACTGAGAAAAGCTGTTCCTCCCGAGGTGCGGGACGGATTTCCTCCTCTCACGTACTCTGTCCCTTGACCGGCGCGGCTAGAATACACTGAACGCTTTGTGGGCGTTTGTACAATTAAATACCAGGACCTCTATACGCTGTAATGTTTAATTTTATATTTCTGACCACGCATTCTTGTAATTCAAAAGTGTCGCCTGTGATTCAGCTACAAGGCGATAGTAGATCCGGAATTTCTCACCCATTGTTTGTGCTTATTAGCGAGAAATCAGGGATTCAGTGCGAAAACCGACTCTGTTATAGAGTAGGATCTAAAGTACAATATAACTGGTAACTCGCTCACGGAGAGAGAGGGTTACTTTATACCTTGTTACACAATTAGAAGAAAAAGAACAATATGTTAACTGCATCTGTGCAATTATCTATATTCGACTTTCAATAAGCTCTTCTCTTTTCCATTACCCAGAACTCCCAGCCATGACTTTGTAACCCTGCCCTAAGACTTAACTGCTTCAAACCAGATCCTTTTCATTACCTGTCCATAGGTCCCTAAAATGACTTCGTTACGCCCGTCCCAGTCTACATCAGCAATGCATGTACATGTCACGCAATCGAAATCATCTGAATCTGGTAACGTTACCATACTTGTAAAGCCTTCATTGATTATATTCCTGTAAATTAAAGACGCACATTCGCCACGGAAACTAGGCCGAGTTAGCTTTCGTAAAGACTTTCGAGATCGTTACGAGGGACGCACCTGTCAGCTACAGGCGGATTCATCTACATTTCTGCTCATTAGCATACGAGTTATTAAACCCATAAAAGATGTAGCCGTATATACCAATTAGGTTCAAAAATTAAAAGAGCTGGTTTATTTATGCAGTTTGTGCAAGTATCAGCTCTTTGCAATCAGTAACAAAGAAAATAGCAGCAATTAAATACTGCAAAATTGCTGGGTGGCAAAACGTTAATGAGCTCATACATTCTTTGTAAATTTGGGGGTTTTCCAAAGAGAATTTCTCCAAAACTGTCTGGTATATCGGGCTCAAATTTTCAGAGATAACTGAAATTTTAATGCTCTTTCAATATTCAGAAATTTCATTTTATTAGCCTCATCAGATAATGATTAGATAAGTCTATGCTAATAAGGCAAATAATGTAAACAAGGATTCGCCTATTGGCCAACCCCAGTAACAGTCCCAAAAGTCTTTGCAAAAGTTAACTAGGCCCAGGTTTACACTTACACAAGACAACTAGATCACCCACTAGAGAACATAACGACCCCACGAAATTACTTTAAATAAGTCGAAGCTTTGCTTGCGCTTGTCCAGGTTTCAAATTTTTAAAACTGTCGTTTCGCGCAAACACCCACCTGGACAAATTCAATTTGTTACGAAAAAGACGCGTCTCAGAGAAGATGGGTCTTAAAAAAATACGCGAACTTCTCGTTTAAATGGCACAAAAAGTCTTCGCGTATTACCTAAGGCGGTTAGCTAAGACGCACTTCATATGCTTGTATAAATGGGACAGTTCGTGTCGCCCCCCTCCCCCTCCCCTCCACTCCACTCCACTCATACTCTTCGATCGATAAGGCAAAGCACGGGCCTTGGAGTTCCCAACGAGGGTACCAATTCATGCAAGACATTTATTACAAAGCGTTAATATCTCAGATTGGATTTTTCTCTAATAAAAAGAACAGCCTGTATGAAAACGAATACATACGTAAAAACAACGCTCGCTTCGATAGAACAGCTCACCAACAGGTGGTACTCGGAGATTGGGTCAGTTTCGTCTTCAATGATATTTTTTTCATCTACGGGGAAGAATATTAGAAAAAAAATGCAAGAATTAAGTGTTTTCAGGGTGTAGTTGTTCGTTGCCTTGTTACACGTGGCAGTTAGCCAGGGTTAATTGTAACAAAGCAAACAAGTTGTCTTGGTAGCTAACTAACCCTGGATTTGCACTCTGAATAGGCCTTTAGAACAACTCGGCCCAGAAGTCAATAGCTTGTACTTGTTTTCAGTTAATGCTTAGTTTGTTCCTCATACTTAAAGAAACTCTGCTCCACACCGTGTATCTGCAACCAGAGCCAGGTTCCTGGAAAGATACCGAGGATTAATCCTGGGTTAAGTCAAATTATAAGCACCTCTTTTTTGTCGGCGAATATGCAAATGGATTTATGAAAAATTGTTGAGCCTTAATTCCAAGGTAGAGTTATCTGATACTCTCAACGATCTATAGGAAGGCCACAATACAATCGTGAATTAAAATTTAATCCTGAATAAGCATCGGCTTTTAAGAAAGGCCCAGGGACTATACATTGGTACGAGGTCCCACTAAAACAAGGTGTAGCCTTACGATGGATCCCATCCAGGGAGTGGAGGCAATATTGCTAATTCCATAGTGTTAGACGCCACAGATCCCGCGGGATTATCCCTCGAGTACATCCATAGCCTATAGTTACAACTGAGAAACTTAGAAGTTACTTGAAAAATCACCGTAACTATATATAGAAAAATGTTTTTACCATCGATGGCTTCAGTTTTGCAAGAAGTCAGTGAAAATAACTTCACACTTGAAATTGGTCCATCCCGATGCAGACTGTGCTCCTTTACAATATCTGCCAAAGTAACACACCAAAAAGCAAATAAAATAAATAAGTGAGTTTTTCTGCAATTGTTAAAGGATACAGGTGGCAAGATAAAAGAGCATTCCGCTGGAATAATAATTACTAACTAGATCGAGCGGACTTCGAAAAACGTCGAAAAACGGATTTCGTGATTGGCTTGATTTTCAAACAGGAAAAAATCGGTGCGAAAATCTATATAATAGCGGTATAAAAAGATTCAAAAGATTTTGTAAAGGCTGCAAATGACTAACTCTGACTCGCACCGCCTTAATTGGACTTGCAGACAAGTGAATCAACGGGGACGTCAGCGCAGAATATACTGCCACACCTACAGTACGACACTTAAAAAGCTTGATCCATATCGGCACTTGTCCTTTTTTAACATACTGCATACACTTCCAACGTGGTCATGCGCCGTTCACGCCAGGGAAGCCTCCTCCGCGCCTATTTTTTCTCCCCAGGCAACGCTCAGCTCGCTTCGCTCACAGATTTTGGGAGCCTGGTCGCAGGCTGACGTACACGTGCCAACTCTGACACGTTACACGTGAATGACGATCAACGCAGTTTAATGTGTATGCAGCAGTTGCATTTACAGTGTAACCCTTATTTTTCGCCCTCTGGTTTATCTGTCGGTTCTTGTTCTCCATCATTTTTTTAAAGCTCTTTTCTGTTTTGTGTCTTGTTTCCCTTTTTTGTTCTCTGTTTTCCGTTTTCTGTTAGACTTTTCGAATCCTTTTTCCAGTTTTCTCTTTCTCTTTTTGTTTCGATTTCGGTTCCCTTTTCCGTTTCCACTTCCTTTTCCCGGTTTTTTTTTGTTGACTTAATTCAAGTCACAAGCATCGGAATTTTATTTCGTTCTCGTAGATCTTGGATGTCAAAGGGCGTCCCGAGCACTGAATGAAGACATGCGAAGTTACCCGACGTTGTGCGAAGGTTGCCGAAGGTTGCAAGGTTGCCGGAGACGTTCAGAAGAAACCTTGAACTTCAACTTAAAGTTGAAGCGGATAGTCAAGTAGAATTGACGAGAGTAATATGCCAAGTACATTAGAAAGCTAACAATGCTAGAAGAACAACATACTTGGTTCTCCAGTAAGGTCTGTGACTGCAACTTTAACATAACCATCCTGACATCCCAGAACTGTCACTCGTCTTGACTGCTCAGTTAATACTTCCAACCAGAGAATACTGTATGGAAAAAGACAACAGTCTTACTGAGTCTACAGGCCTAGAAGTAGAAACAGTTACATTGACAATCCTGTTACCATGGTCACCCAACAACATTTTCTTGACATGCTGATGACACGTCTACAACCCGGGAAACTCCTCTTGGCTATGTGAAAGCCCAGGGGAGTACTCAACAAAATTTTATACGGGCAGGCATCGCCCCGAGTTCCAACCCCTCACCCTCTTCTATTCCGTTTTTGACAGAAAAATTACCCCTTTCTTATACCTTCTATTGACAAACGGTACCTCTGTTACATAACTAGTTTAGAACTTTTCATCCCTTTTCACTGCTGTAAATGCACCGTCTTTTAAATATGAATAAATCACTATTCCAGGAAGTTTTCTTGTCTTTTTTAAAGCCATAAAATGTACATGTTAGCCCTTTTAGATCTCTTACAAACCGAAATGACAGATTTCCCGCCCCTTTTATACTTCAACTAGTAAAATCCCTTCCTTTTCATATACCTAGAGCCTGAAAAAGGTGCCCCTTTCAAACAAAACCATCATCGATCGTGTGTAGGACATTATGGGGAGTAACCACCTCCCCCCCTTGGGTATGACAGTGACAGGGATGCTTGTCGTCTTGCATAGGGGTGACAGATTTCGGTCTCACTGAGGGTGTTCAGGTTGGAAGGCCAAAATGGGGACATTTTTTCTCCATAAGTATCACTTAGGGTTCTGCATAAAAACATGATGTCATGCTATGTTGGAGTATAAAGCCTTAGCCCAACCAGATTGGTCTCCTAAGGTATCACAACAAGTTGTGCTTTATTTTATAAAAATGCTGTCATACTATGTTGGAGTGATGTCTCTTGTACAGATCAAAATTAATAAAGCCTGAGCCAAACCCATATTTGGTCTTCTTCAGGGGTCAAATACAGACTAATTAGGCCACGCCCATACTAGTCTCCTTTAGGGGTAAACTGCTAATTATAATTTTCTGACAGGCATCCTGATCTCTTTCACATGACAGTCACCTCTCTGGAGACCACAAATTCCTTACAGTATGATGGGTTTCAGAACTCATCCAGTCAACAAAGATGATGTATTGGAGGATGGTGAAGACAGATACAGCATCCAGTCTGTAATTTCAAATGAGTAGATATGAAACCGTCCTATCTGTGACAGATTACAATAGCAATCTTACTTGCTTGGTAAATTTTGTAGTTCTGGAAAATAGTTTTTTACTGGTTGCTCTTCAAATCTCTTGTGGATCCTATCCTAAAAAAATGGAAAGGTAAAGAAACTTTAAAATACTACAAGTTTTGTTTCATCTATATCAGTCTTGATACAAATTATGTTCCACTAACCTCACAGAACATGTGAACACTTTCATCACTTCCACAAAGTAGAAACACAATTTCTCTCCTTCCTTTTATGAATACTCTGTCAATAAGAGAGTAAGAGTAATAAGTAGTTTGAAAAGAAAGGGAAAAGGGGCAAACTACAGCAGGACTAGCCCAGTCCACAGAGCACTTGACGAGATGACAGGTCGGAGGTCCAGGCATTTGATTTCCAGAACCTGATCAATACTCAACATGAAGGTATTGCTTTTGCAAATGGCTGCACCGTCGTGTGGCTTGGATGACCAAACAAAATGGCACAAACTCATCCCATCTCCAGTAGGAGACATTAAAATAGTGTCATCAATTAACTAAGTACTTTGTGCTAAATACTTTGACACTCAAATTAAGTGCATAATTTTTTTTCTGGAAAACTCAAAGGATATATGATGGAGGAAGGAGGGAAGAGCTGCTTTAGTCATTGTCTCATTATTTTCCTTTTTTTCCTTTGCCACTTCTCCTTCCCCATTTCTTTTTTGTTTCTCTGTTGTGTTTTAAGTTTTGTCCTTGGTTTAAACTCAATTTTCCTTTGCTTTTTGATATAGCAATGTATGATCATGGTGAGTAATAGAATTTAAACCAAGGATAAAATTAAACTAAAAACAAAATTAAAAAATGATATACTGAAAATACTCTACCCCTTTAACTTTGCATTAATTGATAATTAAATTTGAGCTACAATCAGAATGCCAGTGTTTGAATCTCTTTATGGAGGCCAATTTACCCTCCCTACATTCCACTTCACCACTATAAGAACACCATGATAGTTTCTCAAAAATCAGACCTTAAAAAGATTGAAAGTTACTTTAAATAAGAATAAAAAACAAAATTCTTGCAACCTTACTCTGCATGTGTCAACTGAAATGGAACAAAATCCAACTCAAGATGCTGGCAACCTTCTGAAAGGAAAAAAAACCAGGCAAATATTATCGAATGATATATAATTTTTACCCGACTTCATCATAATTATTATAATTTTTTTTTTATTATGTCTGGACTTTTTTTTTACAATGTTCACAATAACATTCACCTAATATTCAAAACAATTTATGCTGGGTAATGACTCAGATCATTATACCAAATACAGTGTTATTATAAATGTGGCAATTAAAAACAGTCATTATCTTGAATTAGCCAAAGCCAGAAAGAAATAGAGAAATCATAACAAGTATAGTGCCTATTTAAGGAGAAACAGAGTCAACTGACCTGCTATACTATCAAGAGAGAACACTGCTTTGCTTTCAAGTGCTGAATAAATATTCAAAAATTGTTTCTGGTGGCTTCTGGAATTCTGTGGAGATACATCTAATAAATAAACAGGGAATAGGGTTGACTCCCATTCTGTTTTGTGGCAGTGGCTCAATTATTTACCCCAAAGAGCTGAGGTATGGTGCCAATTCCATGAACAAATTAGCTAGCACTGAAAGGTTGTATAATTTATAGCATCCATCATTGGCTTCATAAGTCTAAAAAGGTTATAAGACCTTAGTCATACCAGTCCACAAATCTTAATATAGAGCATGATAAAGCTTGACTAGTCTTAGCTATAAAATAAATATAAAAGATTAAATTGTTGTTCTAATTTTTCATTACTACTCATACCTGTATGTCGTTTTAACATACTGTGAGCAGTTTCTGATTCAAGCCAAAGTCAACTCTTATTTAAAGGGGTCTCGACAAAACTGCGAGCCAGCAAGTCGTGGAAGTCAAGCAAGCCATCAGTAAAAATAAAGTGAAAACAAGTAAAAAGTAAAAACTGCAAATTTACAGATTAAGGGTTGAGCACTGACATTTTTCTGACAAGGGTTGAGCACTCATTTTAGGGCTAGGGTTAAGTGCTGTTTAGGGTTAAACACTTATTTACAACGGTTAGCTTTCAGTTAATGTTTTCAGTATTACAGTTTACTGTTTTTTAATGTGTCTTCAATGAACTGCATGGCTTCCTGCCATGGCTCACATGATTCACGACTCGCATGTCTCCCTGGCTCGCATTAATTTTCATACACACTATAAATGTAAAGTGCCTTATAATATAATATTACCTTTAATAGGATCAAGGATATTCCTACTACAAGTCCTTTGCTTGGTTCTGGTCTGTTGAAAGCATCAGTGGAAACAATCTCTGCTGATTCTGGTCATTAATCAAAGTGTCAAATAAAAAAAAATGACTAGAGATACAACTTTGTGTGAAAATATGCAATCACTTAATTTTGATGTGAATGTTTTCCAACATTACTTTAATATTTGCTAAATGATTTCTTTTTTTTGACTTACAAAGTTACTTTATAACAGGCTTATCATGCACTATATATTCATTATACTGATCTATCTCAGTCTGCTTTTTTATTGGGGGTGGCTGTTGACAACACTGGGGAAGGAAAATCTGGGGTAGGAAAATTTTGCAAGTATCTTTTTTTGGGGGGGGGTGGTGCCTTCAGGCTTGATTAAACTAGGGATTTTTTTTAGGTATTCAAAACAATATAAAGTTTTTTTTTGGCATGTTATATCATTTAACTCTTTCTGAAAATTTTTAAGGCTGGGAAATTCAGCATGGGATTCTTTGGATTTACCGTAATTTTTGGTCCAGGTATTTGTTTTGGGTTTTGTTGGAAGCCCTAGTGATTTTTGAGGGGTTTTGATTTTTGCCCCATTCAATCATCCCCATCACTTGGGGCCCTCATGGTACATAAGTAATCATTATTGAAACTCCTGGCTGTAAATAAAGCCACCCTTAGTTTCCATCATCTTTGCATTATTTGTTTGCAAATGCTGTTTATCATTATTGATCCCTGAGAGAGTAAACAGTAGACAGAGTAGACAGTATTAAGACTAGTATTTAACTCAAATTAATTACGTTTCACTTGTACAAAATATGTCTTGAAACTGGGTCCATTTAATAACCACCCCCTGCCAAGGAGGCCGTATGCTGAATCTTACTCCCTGAGAATGAAAAAAGATCAAAAGTACCAACACAGTACCCCTCATCCCCCTGCTCCTTTAGAAACAGCCCACTTTCCTCACCCTCACCCCCAAACTCAGAAAAAAAAAGAGGATTCTGTCCCATACCTCTCATAAATTACCTTTAAAGTCTCTTCGAAGAAAATATCATCTATGGGGCTGGAGGTCAGCAAAAATGGATCGCGATTAAATAAAATTAATTTTAATAGACCTTGTCACGGTTTTCGACGCCATCTTGAGGAGCAGGCAAACGTGTGAGAAATTACAGTGTTTGTGTGAGAATCTAATGTCAAATAATTTCTGTAAAACGGCTGTTCTGAAAAAAATATCAATTGTAAACTAAAGCTACGAAGCAAAGGATTATCCTAAAAAATGTTAGAGGCGTACCTGTGCCTAAATTTCTCCAGAGGCTTGCTTTGGATTTTCCATACATTTGTCTGTAATTTTCCCGGGACTTTCTTACAGACAAATGTATAGAAAATTTTCAAAAGTGGTTCTAGGTCTTCCAGAGCATGTAATGCCCTCAATTTTTTCCAGTAGAATCCTTGGGAGTGAAGCTTTAGTTCACAAATCATATTGTTTTCAGAACAGCCGTTCTACAGAAATTATTCGACATTAGATTCTCATACAAACACTGTAATTTCTCACGCGTTTGCCTACTCGTCAAGATGGCGTCGAAAACCGTGACAAGGTCTATTTTAGGACCTTCGTAAACGATTGTCAGCCTAGCGTATAAGGAAATTAAGCTAACATTAAATTAATATACCTTCAGCATAATAAATACAGTTATTTTACAGCTGATTTCATTGCTATGTATACACCCGGATTTTCAGACATGATTCGACGGTCATGATTCGACCTGACATGATTCGACACTAATCACGTGACGTATTGCCTCGCAGTAAACGGTTGCAAAAATTCTGCCGTGGGATCCAAAACAGTGAGAGAAAAATCTGGCAGGCAAGGAAAGCTTAGCACTAACGGACATAAGTGTAACGAAGCTAGGATCCCGACAAAAGCGTTTTACCTGAAGAGGAAAGCTTTGTTGCCTGGAAAGCAGCGACATGATACAGAAATTATGATAACATGTCATCAAGTGATAAACCTGGAGTTGGACTGCCGAGTTCGAATGTATTTCTGTAGGCGATTTCATAATGGACGAAATATTATCAATAGGGCGAAAAGCAAAATAGTCCGATGGTTTATCGTTTAGTCTTCTTCCGTATGACAAGCTCTCGGTACGTATTTCGCCGTTGGTGAATACCACCCACAATTGAATTCACATGTAACAGTAATGCAAATTTAGTTATCATGGAGGCAAATTTGTATTTCTTCAAGTTGGTACTTTTTCGTCCTTACTCAGCTTCTGCAGGGTTAAAAAATAACAGGAAAACGTGATGTTTTGCAGATGAAATCAACAGATAAATTGATCAGTCTGCCGTTGTGAAAGAATTTGCTTGAGAGTTTGAAAGTTTTGTTTTGTCGACCATTGAAAAATATCACAATGTGCGGTCCTCGACCTATGACCCTAGTGACCACAAATAAAGAAAATCATACATAAAAGAAAGCAACATTTGTTTTTATTGAAAAAGGGTAAATTATGATATTTCTTTAAAGATCAAGGTAGACGCCCAAAAAAAGTTGAGAAAAGAGCCGAAAAACGTATTGATCGAGACTTCCACACGCCCGATAACATGTATTGCGATTAGATTGCGTGACTTGTATGAGAGGCTGTTGTCTGGAAAGGAGAACAAATTATGGATCACAGTCCTCTTTTTCTGAATTACAAGAGAAACATTCAAGCTATCATTAAAGTAACTTTCAGATTGTGACTGTGTGCTTTGATTCCTGTTGGGATGTAGGATATTCAAGGTAAAATACTGTGCTGCTTGGTAACCTCTCGGTCGAATCATGACCGTCGAATCATGTCTAAAAATCAGGGTATACACTGCACTGAAATCAGCTGTAAATATATATTTTATGATAAAGTAATATTTCCTATTCATAGTTATTGGTCATTTTCGATTAAAACAAACCTGGAATATAAGTGAAAGGCACTTCTCTTGAGGTCGGTACAAGCGAATTTGATAAATACTCCAAACAAACCACCCTGCCACTGAGAGATGCCAAGAATATTTTGTTTCCTTCTTCCCTGCTCTCTATCTTGGTTAGACCATATATGTTAGTTTGCGAGGGAATCGGAGAGAAATGAATTTCTTCAAAATTCACCTCCTCTCTGTCCGCCATGTTTGTTTTATTGACAGCAACTCGCCCCAGGTTTTCCGAGACTCCTTGTAGTCGTTCCCAAGTCTCTCACGCGGGTGGTCGGCCACTTGAGTTTATTGACCAAATCGTAGAAATTCAACGGAGCAGAAAGAAACCATTTTTGGCTCAGTTTTGACAAATCTACAACTTCACTTAAATCAGACAACGTAAAAGTGGATCGGATAGCCAGACCAGTTTTGGTGACTTTTTTGGGTGGGGTCAGTGACTTATTGGAGCTCTACATGACATCCATTATGTATGAATTTTGCCAGTTGAATGTACTCATGCAAATACATTCCACGAAGTGAAAGCTGAGGCTCGGCAAAGCTGCGCGGCAGCAGTTATTTGCACAGGAATTACTGTTTTAATCTTACTGGATGGTATATATTTATGTTTATTGGGGTGATAAATATTTTGGTGCAGATGCTTGATTAATCTCTTGTTTTTGTTGGCCAGATTTTCAGCGCTATCAATTTCAAATGGTTTTCAAGGTCCCTGTTATACTTTTCTAAGGTAATTATTTCCGCTGCGAAGCTATCGAAGTAATATGGTCCCGTTAACGTTAAAACACGCTTTTAAAGGTCATTGAATTATAAGTTCATGAAACAGAACACAAGAAATCAAAGTTTTATATTTTTTCGTTATTATTCCATAGCATTCTCTGTAGCAATATAAACAGAACAAATATTCAAATTTTTAGAAACTTTAAGAATCATTTTAATGTTAAAACACAATTTTCTTTCAAATTACAATGTAAAGCTTGAAATAAAAAACGAAAAATTTTGAGTTATAAATATAAACATATTATTTAATTCTTTATATTTTTCCAGAAAATAGCTATAGTTTGCTTCTGAGATCGTTTAATTTAAATAAACAGCCCAGCATTTCTGTGGTACTCTCACTTTTTTAAAAACTTCTCTCCTGTAAATGAATCGAAAATGGGTGTACCTTCATGAGAGAGTCCAAAACCAAAGTCTAAGATAAAATACTTCTAAGCATCAAGAGCGGTTGAAGACTAACATCGAACATGTAGTGGAGTAACTAGCCCCCAGTTCAAGGTACGGTAAATGATTATACATTCACAAGAGAACTCCAAAATCAAAGTTTAAGATAAAATACATTAAAGCATCGAGAGCGGTTGAAGACTAAAATCGAACACCAAATCGAAAACCAAAGTTTAAGATAAAATAAATTAAAGCATCGAGAGTGGTTGAAGACTAAAATCGAACTCGTAGTGGAGTAACCAACCCCCACTTCAAGGTACCTTTTTTCTGTCTTTTATATGAACAAATTAAAAACCGTTTTCTCATGCATATCTTCATCTTGAATAAGGTCAGCCGAGTCTCTTGGCGCTCTCTGCGCTGTGATGTCACCGAGAGAGATTCGCCTAGCCTTTCCCAGACTTCGCGCAGTTAAAGGGGCAAGAGAGAACGGGTCGCCTAGAGACTAGGCTGGAACAAGGTATGCGCGTATGTTGGATAAAAAAATCTTGTCTCCTGAGCCCGCGAGTAGCACCTAAACTAAGAGTCGGTTCCACCGCTAAAGGCCAACGCGGACTCTGGGAGAGAGTTTGTCCAGAAACAAACAGTACAATCAAAAGACATGGTCACGAAATTTCATATCAAATGCTCTACGCTCTCAAGCGAACGTTAGAGCCACGACATCACATAATGGTTGAAACCAGTAGTGTAAAAAGATTCAAGAGGATTTCAACTCTTTTTCTTCATTTTCTGTTTCAGAGCATTCAGCGCTTTTTGTGCAGCACTTGATTTGGCAATGCGGAAATTCCTCCCGGTACCAACAAAAGTTCCAAAGCCGAGCAAACTCAGCGTGCTTTTGAATTTTCCATCCACCATTCTCTCCAGCGGACTGTCATAGAAAAACATACCATTATTAACAGGAGACCAGAAACACAAAAGGTGCGTGCTGTACGAGACACGTCAACAGTAACTGCGAGGTTCTCATTAGCAGGGAAGGGTTCAAAAGCTGGTAACTAAGAGATGAACAAAACTATCTTCACCTCCCCTACATATTTTTTTGGGTGGAGGGTGGGGTCGCTCTGGTGAAATCAACAGTATGGTAAAGGGGAAGAACATGCATGACATCTTTTTCAAACAAGACAAATTAAAGCCTTAGTTAACCCGCATTATCAACTTTCAAATCCTTCTACAGAGAAGATAGCGTGACTAGAAAATTGAGCGTATGAATAAGAGGCTGACCGAGCCCGGATGATACAGGTAATGTGTCACCAGCCCTGTCCTGATTGTGCTCGGCAACTTTTAAGCAACTTTTAGCTTTTGGAGCGCAACTTTTTGAGGTTCTAGTAACCCCCTTGAGCAGAGCAATTTTTGAGCAAAATATAAGTTTAGAGCACATATCAAGCACGAAAGAGTCAACGATTTCATAGAACAATTCAATTTATGCGAATTTCTTCATAGAGTTAATAGAGGATTGCCTTCTCTTGTAAATGATTATCAACTTTTGAACACATAAAGTTTCGATCAAATTAGGTTTCTGGGAAACTGCCCACCTACCCCTCCCCTAACTCAACGTTAACATTTGCGTCTCACGTGGGGCAAAATGCTGGGTTAGGGGAAGGGTAGGTGGGCAGTTTCCCAGACACCCAAATTGACCCTAAAGTTTCGCAGGCCTAAAAAGGCAATTGTTGCGGTATGAATAATTAGTTAGTACCCATAAATTTTCTCCCATAATTGCGAGCATCTCTTTCAAGCGGCTAACTTCAGGCTATTTTTCCGACCGATGTCATTGATCATTGTGAAGAACAGAAAAATAAAGCTTTAAATTGACGTTTATATAAAAATATGCAGACATTTCGGTAGCAACTTTTTGGATTTTTGGCAATTTTTAACAACTTTTTTGGCATTCCAGTAAGCAACCTTCCAGCATTTTACGAGCACAATCGGGACAGACTTACGTGCAAAAAGTGAAATCTGGCTTGAAACAAAGCGTCATCACAACTGAACCATTGTAGAGTTAGCCAATCAACCCCAGGTGGGAGGGGGTACTCCAGATTTCAAGTGATGGGGGCAAATATCAAAACCCCAAAATATCCCTAGGGCTTCCAACAAAGCCAAAAAAGAATCCCTGGACCAAAAATCAACCTCAAAATAATCCCCCAAAATCCCGGAATCAAAAATTTCAAACCTAAAAAATCCTTCGATCATCCGCGTGACTTGAAATCCGGAGTAACCCCCCTAGCAGCTCAGCCTAGCCGTTCTTTGTCTTGTCAAGCAATAGTCCTCTCTAAAGGAACATCAAGGAGCGTTGCGTGACAAGGCAAAGAACGGTTGCGTAAGAGGTATAGTAGATTGAGAAATTTACGTACTCAAACTTGACAGAATTCGGCTTCATCTCCAGGAGCCTTCTGACCGCTGACATGGGAGGATTGGCAGAGAAATAATCTATAAAAAAAATGTTTATTTTTCCTGTAAACATAACAATGAAGGTAGTAGATGAAAAAGCTACATACAATGTCAAAGCCTAACGAATCTTTATACAACGGCGACAGACTGCGACAGTTTTGGGGAATAGGCCTTTGTGCACTTTTTTAAAAGCAGGAAGAGTGTTGAAGTTCAAGACTGATTTGCACCACTAACTAACACATTCTTTGACGTAACTAGTGCGACAGACGACAAAGTAAGCGGTTTATGGATATTTCAAAAGCTTTCTGCATCACAATAATAGCATTTCCACTAATAAACATTCACCATTTTCACCGAAACCAAAATGCACCTTGTTTACCCTCCCCCCCCTCCCCCCCATTTTTTTTTTCATAACCACTGTCTTCGATTTCTCTTGGGACGAATATAATACCAAGGAGAATTAAAAACAATGGTTATGCAAAATTTTGATGGGTATTGCCCGTAAACAATGTGCCCTATGGTCTCGGTCAAAATGATGAATTGCAGTGAACACAGTCGATCTCGAGAACTAACGCATCAAACTTACCTATAGTGGGCTTGAGTATCGGCCGATAGATTTGCCACACCCTGTCTAAATCCTGTCCACAATCCACGTACACAGCACCGGCAACAGCCTCAAACAGGTCACCCAATACCTTCGGTACCTCAACTTCAACAAACTCCTCGCTATCTTCACTTCCCAGAAGAAAGACACTGGAATAAATCTGCAACGGAAGCAAGAAGAGCAATGTACATGACCTTCTTTACATTTATTTCTTAATCCCGCAGTTCCAAAATATTAAATTCGTATATTCATTATTCAACCTTCATCCTTCCCACGAACCAATTTTAATGACCAGCTCCGGCCCAGTTGACTTACTAGCACAATTTAGAGCGCTGCACTTGTATCGCAGAGGTCAGGGCTCGAATCCCCCAAGCCTGAATTTTTTTCGGGCTTTCATTTTTGCAACGGCATAAGTTACGTCTTTAGATGCGATGATCTCCTTTACATTCATTTCTTCATCCCGCAGTTTCAATATATGATAGTCATATATTCATTAGTAAATGAAATAAGCGACCAGTGTCTTCCAGTTAACACAGTTTCCGTGGAAGGTGTTAAAAAAACCACATCCGCGCACTCACTACCCTTCTCGCAAGTCAAAACCCGCCTCCTTTTTTAATTTCTTAATAACAGCAGCTAGAAAGGAGATGTAGAATCCATTTTGTGCTTTACGCTTCCCACTCTTCACTGACTCTTCTCTTGCGTCACGCATGTAAAGGGTAAGTTGAGAATTTCTGGTCTTCACATGAGGTCATGTGATTTTCATCAAAGAGGTTAACAAAAAATCTCTTAAATTTCGGGGGAATAAATGGTGTGAAGCCTTGAGGAAATTTTTGAAGGGAAGAAAACCGATAATAGTCGTTGTTATATTACCTCATGATGCTTCTCTTGTTGCTGTTTCAGCTCTTGCTCCTTCAACTTTACTATGAACTTGTTCACGATATGAAACAAAGGTGGTGATAAAGATTTTAGGTGTTTAGCGAATCCCAGTTTGACAGCCAGCACTGCAAAGCTATAGTTGTTGACCACAGCAGACCGTAGATCCGTCAAATTACCTGGAGACATGTTTCTGTGGTTTAGATATAAATGGCGGGTCACAAGAAAGTCTAACAGCGCATCTCCTAAGAACTCCAGCTGCTCGTAGCTGTTGGGTACTGGATTGTAGTCTCTGGGAAGCGATGTGTGTGTGAATGCTTGAACAAGCAGGGAATGGTCTCTAAAGCGGTAGTTTAACGCTTTCTCAGTTGCTGTAAACTCATCAGTTAAAGTCGAGTGACTTGGAGTGTTATCAAGACGAAAATTACTTGGGTCTCCGGAAGGTAAAGGAGCTTCATTCAAGAAAGGATCAGTCGTGATCTCAGTAATTGTGGAAGTTTGTTTTGATAGCCGCGCACTTTCAGTTGGAACAGTTTCAGACGTATTTTCTGAGACATTGTCCTCCGTAGCAGACAGCTTCTTGCTTGGGCGATAGTGCAATTTTTCCTTCGCACAGGAAGACATAGGATTCGATGAAAACTCAGCATCATCTGATTGTTTCTCTAACTGAAGAAATTGCTTGTAAGACATTTCACAAGCTGCATAAGGTCTTTTGAAATCTTCATGGCTGCTTTCTTTCGAATCGGATTTCTTTTCCACCATCTCACAAGAAGTGTCTTTGGATAGAGACATATCTGAGGGGCATTCACCTTTGACCTGTTTGGTCACTTCCATACCCAGCCACTCCAGAAAGCTCCAGGCACCTTCGGGGCCATAGCACAGCAGGTACGCCCCGATGAGGGCCTCGGTTGCGTCGGCTACTGTTTTATCTGAGCATGAGTGATGGAAATAAGGGCTGAGATTGATACCAGAACGGTGACCCTCCGTTAAAGACCCTTCACTGGAGTCAGTAAGAACAGGACCTGAAATCAGAGAAAATTTTTTTTTAAAATGACTCTTCAAAGTTATACAAAAAAAAAATTTGGTAAACCATTTCGCTTCTAAAGATATCGATAATATACACTGGGCCCAAAAATGGTGAAGTAAGAAGCTAAGGAACAAACAGAACCTTAGAAAATTACCTCACTTTTGTTGTTACACCAAACACCCAGGAAGGTACTGCAGAAGCTTTCATTTGAATGGTCACACTTAGGGATCCTACCCACACGCCCGAAAGCTAGATCAGAAAAATAAACAGCACCACGAGCAAGTACTGTTCAGTAGCTTTTACGTGAATAGTCACACTACAACATTTCGGCAGCAACTGACCCGAAAGCTAGATCGGTTAAATGAACAGCACCACATGAAAGGCAAGTACTGTTCAGAGGCTTTCATTTGTATTGTCTCACCACAGAATTTCATCCACAGATTCATCCATTAGAGCTACACTATTTCCTCTAGGGGTTTTCAAAACGAAAAGGATCTGTGGTCTCTTCACTATGGTTAGACATTCCAAAAAGGAATGTGGCTGTATTCATGGCCCGCCTCTCTCCATAAACTCCGATCCAAGAGATTGCTGACATACTCGGTTTTCCTTTTCTGAATAATCTGACCTACAAGTTTCCACTGAAAAGAAACTTTCAAAAAGAAATTCGTACCTGGTGCTTCTTTCTGAACGAAAAAACTTTCCTCTTCCTCGTCCTCTTTGATCTGTTGAGGGGTCTTCTCTGACATCAGAAACAGCTCGCTGGTGGTCATCAGATCAGAATCATCATCAACCACGTGATAAAATCCAGGGGGAAGCCAGTTACTCAGGGGATTGAAAATCCCGGTTATCATGAACGAAGGCAGGTCTCGGTGCCGTGCCAAATAAAACAGCTGCCTGTTACTCACTTTCAGTCCCCGGATGAATGACAGCTTGCCCTCGTTCTGGTGTTGATTTTCGAAGAAGACTGATGCGGATATGGCGTATTTCATGAAAGAATCTCCGAGCACCTCGAGTCTCTCAAGGGAAAATAAATCGTTCGCGGAACAGGTGGTGAGAGCACGAAGGATTAAAGTAGATGAAGGACCACACGATGTGTATAAGCGCGACAAACCAGGATCAGTCCAAATGGTCGACGGAGAAACCTTGCTATCAGCTGCTTCCAAAGAATCTTTTTGATGCACCAACTCAGTGGTAACTGGTTTGATTGCCTCATCCCTTATACTCACATCACATGAGACATTAGGAACAGATTCTCTTCGCACGACAATCTCCTCTCCCACCATTTCCCCCATGTTCAGCAGTGGTAGCGGGACATCATTTGGCCACTCAACAGCTCCCCTGTTGAGAGCCCTAGCAACCGAGGACCTTAGCTCTTCCGCGATCAGCAACGACTCGAAGCGATAGAGCACCGATGGTAGAATGAAAAGCTGCCTCCATATATATCCAGGCAATGGATGAACTGAACACAGCTCTGGTATCACGAAAACTTTAGACCTTTGAGAGCGTTTGGAGTCTTCCCGAGGTATCGAGAGGTTCTGCCCTTTGATTGTAGAGTAACGTGGTTGCAGGAAATTCAGTCTCGACGTGACATGATCAACATCCAGCATGGGTTGGTTTAATGTTACCTATCAAACAAAAAGAACCGTCAATAATGTGAACCTTGACAATAACATACATAAACTGTTTACAGGTAGCCATCAGGACACCTGAAGGAGGATAATGAGGTTATCCTTATATCATGGTCTCTTCTTACAGATAACCCACCCAGCCCAGGAAAGGTTGGATACACCATCGGGGTCTACGTCCGCTACTCTTTTCGAAAAGTGCGGTGTGTGTTCTTTTACGTCACTCAAGAACCAGATAAGTGAAAGTGTTATGAGCTGTCGTCCTTATCCGAAAGTTTAAGGGTCGGTTATTTAAACGAAGTCTAACTTAGGACGCGGTTTAGCGAATCTTCGTACCTCCAAATCTCGTCCTTAGTGGGTTACTTTAACAAGATAAATGCTTTTCTAGTATACGTTTTATGCCTTCAAGCGACTTTCCATGACAAATAGTTTTAGGATAAAAGCGTTGGGAAAACTGAAAATGGGTTAGAACGAGGTTTTGTTAAAGACTGGCTAAACTCCGCTTAAACAACTGGCCCTAAGCGTTTGCAGACATCACTACAAAGGCAGCACTTTCTTCTCAGTTATTCAAAGACCCTGAGTGTTGGTCCAGCCGAGGTTTGACCCGCGACCTCCCGCTCAGCAAGACCGGCACTCTCCCAACTGATCTAATCAGGCGGCGGTAATGTTTCACTTTTCGTTATTTTGAAGACAGATGTCACCTTGATGGTAAGAATTCTCAAGAATAAAAAAAGACCCCTGCAAATAAGCGGCCCGCTTCCAATTATCGCAACCTTTAGTCGACCTCAAAAGATAATTAAACAAAGCGCTGTGGGAGCGTATATTTGTGCGACGATGTACTAGGCGTGCACTATGATGTACTAGGCGTGCTATACAACTAGGGGCCTGCGTACATGAGCCGGGCAGGCTCGCTTTGCAGAGATCCCGGCACCTTAGTTTAACGCAACAAAAATCAACTTTGCGATTATATGACAATCGAGCCAGTCCGGTTAGCTGGGATACCAGTATTGTGATGCCAGGATCCCGACTGGAAATTTTCCGAGTAATCACGCTTGCCAGGCGGCCCGGTGAATGAACCAAGCGAGAAACACGACAGCGGGTAACATGGTCATGCGCACCCCTTCCCCGGCTCGTTATCTGGGGGTCGTATACACGAGATCATGGAATTTTGCGTGAGATCTTCTTTGGCGCTCAACAACTGAGGGCAAAAATATTGTCAAACTCTGACAATAAACCAAAGAATTCACACCGTGTGCTGCGAGTACGATTATTTTCCAACGGAAAAATCAAAATCATATACTGAGTTTGTTTCACTCAGTGTACCTAATTTTCCCAAAAAGTTTGCAATCTATGGCCGATTTGTTTGCCGTGCGTTATCTGTGGGTCGTATGTAACGAATACAAATGCTGTGTTGTGACAGAGCGCGGCAGACATTCGCGTTGTTTGGCTTGTTTACGTTTGCAAGTATTGCGTGCCTACTGCAACTTTGAATCAAAACAAGCGAGCTCGATTACTTTATCTGGGCCACGCCCAAATAATAAGTGGACAATAATTATAATCTGCAAAGCGTTTTTCCCCCGGGGGGTACTCTCTTATATAGGCTGTATAGGTATGTGCGGCGCCAAAGGGTATGGTTTTCTAGCCGTTTTGGTCTGAAACAGGATATCAACTTCGACCATTTTGGTCTGAAATAGGGTATGGTTTGTTCACTCTAGTCTTGAATTGGGTATGTTTTTTAGAAGAAGCTACTTCTGCATCATTTGGCGATAAGACTATTTCCCTTTTAATGTTTACGCCAACCGTGTACGTGCCGTAACAGCTTGTCACGCGCTCCGGTCACGCGCCGGGCTCCGGGGCTTCAGGTCTGAAATAGGGTATCAAATTTTTGATCAGGTCTGAAATAGGGTAGGGAAAATCACAGATTTTGGTCTGAAATAGGGTAAGGGTTTCAAGAAGCGAGCCGCACACCCCCACCTAATTTTTCTAGAAGTAACCCCTGGGTTTTGGGTCGCATTTTATACACAAATGGGGGGTCATTGTGTCAGGCATTCCAAGCGGAGACCGTCGAAACTGGGACTAAGAATTGTTGCGTGATCGAAGCCACGCATGTTTTTCGAAGAAAGCTTAGATTAAATTTAGAGCTTTTCCGAAACGTGTCGGTCCCCGAATTCCATCGCTTGAAAGGGTTGATTACTTTGGAACAAGAGAACACTACTGAGAGGTCGAAAACAAAAATAAGAATCTTAATTAACAAAACTGCGACGGTCGGGTGTTGTAAACTGTCATTGTATGCAAATAAGTCTAAGTGATGAGCATGCAGTTTATTTTCAGCGATGATTGAAATGACGTGCCATGTAAATCCCCTTTTTGATCTCAGGCAATGATGTAATTTCTCTGGAATCGAGGCCCTTGAATTTTCGTGTATTTATACACGCTTATAGCCTGCGACAGCAGACGTATTTCCGGTCGTCGCCAACACGCGTACTAAATCAATTCAGAAACAAATAAAAAGCATCGACGTCGATAAAGTAGGAGGTAAAAACCCTTTAGCGAGTAAATCCTGTTTCGTGTAGAGTTAATCGCCTCCTCATTTCTCGATCTAATCTCCAAGCAAGCGAGACTGACAAACGCTGTAAGCGCGTTCTTGTTTACATTGCGTTACCTTACATCAAATTACGTTACGTTACGTCATTTTCGCTACGTTACCGTTACCTTACCTCAACGCCGTATCGCAGTTGGTAGTATTCAGCGAATGTCGCTGCTGTTTCTAACTTCGGGAATGGATCAGCAGGACTGCGATCATAACAAATGTCAGCCACATAAAATCGATTGCATTTGTCACTGTAAACAGACGTCACCACTGCATCCTTGAATATTTCCATGTCTTGGATACCAGCAGGGGGTGGGTCATTGGGATTGTCGAAGCTACCCAGATCCTTCTCAAGAGTCTGAAGGAAATCCAAAGCGATCTCTTTGCGGTCGAGTCCTGTTGAAGGAGATTGGCTGTTACCTGAGGCATTCTTAAGAAGCGCAATGTAATACCCAGAATTGGCGCTGCTGGGATCAAAATCCACAACGTCTTTTACTGAAGAGCTTGTTTGTTTTGAGGTTTCCTTGAAGATGTAGCCAGTGAACCTTCGAAACAGAGAAATTTCTTCAGAAGTTGGGACAAACGGCTGTGAATTGCACTTAGTAACTGTTACAGTGACCTCTCCAGCTCTGTCAAATATAAGCATCGCCGGCAGCTATGGTTACAAGATAAAAAAAATAAAATAAAAAGACGATCATGCACTTGAAAACCTAACAGTGCAAAGTCTGACATAACTCTGATCTAAAAAAACCCAGATACAAATCAAAGTACTCTAACGGAATACTGCTCAGCACCCTTCTTTTTAATAGCAACAAAACTTCAGGATTTCGTGTCCAGAGGCTCAAAAGTTAGAACTACCTTAGATACAGCACAATAAGCGGAACCAAAAAGAGTACTGCTCAGTAGCTTTCAACTCAATGTCACACGTTAGGATTTCATCCAGAAGCTCAAAAGTTAGCACGACCTTAACAGCAGAACAGTCTTACTTTTGGATTTCATCCACAGACTTAATGACTCCAACAAGATGTAATGACAAAGACAAAAAAGACGTAATTAGCACCTCTCCTCCTTGCTCACACTATGAAGTGAAAGTCTAGCGGAAAGTGTCAAAGTAAGTTTTTTTAAGGTGATACTAGATTTCTTGTGTGCAGAGTGTTGCCCTAGAAGCACGCCTGACCCTTCATATATATGGCGGCACGCGGCTTTTCTCGTGCTAGGTTACTTTTGAACAAATAACGGGAAAAAAGATCCGATAAGATGCATGGCTCTTGGGAAGGTAAGTAAGGGAATGTTCAACACAAAATAATTGAACTTAAGTGCCGTTTTGTGGTTTGACTTCCTTTCCAAACGTTTCAGGCCTTTGGAGTATGCAAACCTTGCAACCATTCTAACGTACTTGTAACTCCACAAATGAAGGGCGAGGGGCCCGCTTCTCGAAAGTACCGGTAACTTTTCGGGCACGAAATAAAATATTCAAATCGAAATATAAAGAATAAGAGCGCGAGTCCTGGCTAGTAAACTACTCCATTTTGTTTCATCATGTTAGATGCAAAACTAGTGAAGTAATATATCAAACATGAGATGCAGTGTTTCATCACCAGATGAAACACCGAGAAGAGAGTTGAAAATACGACGCGCAGCGGAGTGACGAAACTCTGGTGATGTGAAACCTCAAACAAAATCATTTTTGAAGGAGAAATTAAGGATGCAAATACTAAGCAGTGTTTCATCCGATTTCCAAACACTCATTAAACATTAATTTCCTTTGTATTTTCTTAATGAATTATTAATGAGTTTGAGAAGCCTCGATCTTTAATGTAAACGGAGACAGTTTACAGGGCCCGTTAATAATCGGGACTTTTGAGACACGGGCATAAGGGGCCCGTTTCTCGAAAATCCCGATAACTTTTCGGGCCTGATAACCTATTTTATGTTTGCATGTTTGCATTCAAGGTCAAAGTTTCAATAATTTTGAAAACGATATGATGAAACTATCAGTTAACGAAGCAAAATTGGCCGGCTTGTGAGATAGAAACTGTGCTACTATTCAGCAGGTTTCGATTTCAAAATTTGCCTTCGGACACGAAAAGTTACCGGGCCTTTCGAGAAACGGGCCCCAAGCCCGAACTGTTTGGAGAGGAACTTAAGCCACTAAACGGCAATTTTCTTCACTACTTTTGTTGAACATTCTCTTACTTAGATTACTTTTGTCCTGCTTTAAACAAAAATCGCGTATATCTGAGTCTGTGTGTACGAAAACATCCTTAAATTTTAAATTCCTTAAATTTAAAAAAAAAGTTTCAAGAGTTCAATGGTCTGGATCCGAATACAAAACTGCACAAAGTAGTGGCTGTGAAAAAATTACGAAGTATTGATTTTTCAACTAACTTTGGGTAGCAGCTTTCGAGAGAGAATTCCAGGGCAATAAACAGCTTCTGTAGATGACTTCACTTTGCTCTGAGACCGCACTGCACGTTCAAAGGTCCAAGGTTTGGTGAGTTCCATACTGACAGAATACACATAGCAAGGCTCATCGGGAACAGGAAAATTATCTTCCAAGACCGATGGAAACTGTGATCAAGGAAATCAGATTTAATCAAACAACAGAACGCCAATATTAGGGAGTTTAAGCAGCGACGTTTTTGAGCGACGCTACATCAACCGGAAGCCAGCCTTTTTCTCTTTTCATATGCCTTGAGTTTACCAAATTTGTTTTGCAGAGTGTCTTTACTCTTATGGAGACAATTTTCCCAAGAATTTGTTTAAAATCACGGCCAAAGAGAGTAAATAGTCCATTTCCGGTTGAGTTACACTCAAAAACGTTGTTGCTTAAACTCCCTATTACTGGCACACTGATTTAAGAACAAGAATATTGTATTGGATTTTTCCCGAAACGTTACCACCCTAACTATCGGAGGTTAGTTCGTCTATGACTGATTACCATCCCACGTTACAAAGGAAAAACCCTGGGCACGCCAGGTTGCGCGACGTACGGACAACGGGTTTTAAGAATCTAAAACTGACAGGCAGCGTGGCCGAGTAGTTACAGTGCTGGACCTGCAATTCGAAGGCCCCAAGTTCAAGTCCCGCTGTGACCGCTAGCCGTGGATTTGTTCACAGTAGTCCCGGGCCCCGGTTCAAATCCTCGGCCATGCCTGTAACTAGCCAGCCTGTATGCCTACCGCCAGTTGGGATTCTTAACCCTGTTATGTTTGATTTAGATCAGTTTCATACATTTGCTCGGCCCCTCTAGGATTAGTGCTATTTATACTACTACATGGGTAATTTCTGCAATTTGATTGGCTTAGAGCAGTGGTATTTCAGCTTAATTTGAAATACCTACACGTGAAAATTATAAACCTTTTGTGGATAGTAGTATAAACAAATAATAACATGATTTGTACGAGATATTTGGCATAAATACCACGAGAGACATTTCAAAATTACGTATAACAATTTTGAAATATCAATCGTGGTATTTATGCCAAATATCACTACAAATCATGCTATTACCTATACAAATATTGATTGTACTCACAATCTGTCTTCTCCTTGGCTAAGAGCCTACAGCTAATTTTGGAAATCAGCGCGACCTACAGATTAACTAGTTATCTGCTAGCAGATAAGTGACTAATCTGTAGGTTGCGCGCGCAATGCATGATTTCCGAGAGCAATGTCAAATCGGCTCTATGCGACGGTGTATTTGTCGTTATTTATTTCAAATCAATGTATAATAAAACAATTATTAGATTTCGCTTTTGTGATATCCGGAATAATCAAGGTCTCGCTTAGTGTTATCAGCCTCGGCCTTCGGCTCGGCTGATAACACTTATCTCGACCTTGATTATTCCGGATATCACAAAAGCCGAATCTAATAATTGTTTTATTATACATTGTTTTGAAACCTCATCCAAATAATTGTTTATCTTCACTATCATTAGGGCCATTTATACGAGGAAAAATAAGACGCGTCTTAAATAAGACGCGAACTTTCCGTATAAACGGCACATTTCGTCTAAAATAAGACACGGCTTAGCTAAGACGCGTCTTATTTTAGAACAGCCCTTAACACCTGTTCTTAGATAAGACGCATCTTAGCTAAGACGAGAAAAACTTCGTATAAATGACCTTCGCGTCTTACATAAGACGCGAACGCATAGTACGCATGCGTAAATTTTTGGCGCACCACGTTGGATTGCCGTTGCTACGGGCGACATTCACATGAAAACGAGTCAAGAACAGAAATAAGACGCGAACCATTTATACCAGCTGTTCTTGTCTTAGATAAGACATGCTCGTATAAATGGTACAGTTCGCGTCTTATTTAAGACGCGTCTTATGTAAGACGCGTCTTATTTTTCCTCGTATAAATGGCCCTATTATCATTTATTGTATTATCACTATTACATTACGATCAGCCTTGCTGTGTCTCAGAGGAACCAGGAGCAAGAGAATCGGAAAGTGCGCAAGCCAGAATTTAAGTAGTAACTTTTTATCAGTTTGAATTATTATTTTTAAATAGTTTTTATTTTTTTTTATTAATTTTTTTATGCTTTTTATATATTGTTATTAGTAGTCTTTAGATAGTTATTTTACGACAATTCTCTTTCGTACACAAGAAGAATGTACATAGGGTATATATTTTAATATTTCATATTCTTGAATCTGTAAATAGTCTATTTTTTTTAAATCTATGAATAAAGTTTTGTTTTATTATTATTATTATTATTATTATTATTATTATTATTATTATTATTATTATTATTATCACTTATGGACCTCGTTTACGCGGTACGGAGAAATTTTTGGAAGGACAAATTTTGTACCCAAGCAACGCGTTTACACGGTACAGGTTACAGTACTGTTCACGCTCAAAAACTTGCTCGGTTCCTCGGGTCCCGTATAAACAAAAGGCCGATCCGTGTAAGTTTTTGTGGACCCGTTCAAAAACAAATTTCGGGACCCGTCAAAAAGGGGCCCTAGTTTAATAGTTAAATTACCTTTCTCTTGTAAGCCCTAACTCTTTTCACAGATCCTTCCAATCCCACACCGTTATCAGCAACTTCGCACTCACAAGGTTCACTCTCTGCAGTCAGATGCAATTGTTGGAATCTATAAAAGTGACCACATCGATCACATTTAGAAGAGCCATGGGATCCTAAAAGTCCAATTGTATAATTGGGAGCTTAAGCAAAGACGTTTTTGAGCGACGCACGTTAACCGGAAGTGAGCCTTCTCCCTTTTTATATGCCTTGACGCTAAAAAATTT
>CALNXK010000008.1:5840000-5905000 GCA_942486035.1 Porites lobata
CGTGGAAGGAAAATCAAGACCAAAAAAAACCGAATATTTTGAATACTTAAGTAAAGCCACAGCTAAAAAAAAAAAAATTTGTTCAAAATATTTTCAAAACAAGAAAAAAACATACTTCGATCATCCCCGTGACTTGGAATCTGGCCAGGGTACCCCCCTCCCCTCCTCCCCCTATGCCGGGTCAAAATACTAAGTTCCCCGGCCCAATGCCCCATAGTCAAGGGAGTATACTCTCTTGCTGTAGTAAAGAACTTGCAGAATAATACCAATTCTCCGTGGCCAACGGATTCAACGCTATAGTTTACTTTGGTTTTCGCTATTTGCTCACGATCAGGAGCCTCCCCCAACCGCGACCAAATTATGAAACCTGTTATTACCAGAAAAAAAAAAACACAAAGAAACAGTCAGTCAGATAGACAGTACATAATAAAAAAGACCTCGATTAAGATTAAAAAAAAATCAAGACATGACACTGTCGAATACGAAAACCCAGAAACCATTCGTATACAGCTATCAGCTGCTTTTGTCCACAACTCGCCGGTAGAGGTGCGCGGAAACTAGTGATTGTGAAATGGCTTCAAACTATGATCCTATAATGTTGAAATATTACTTATGACAGAAAGCTACATCTGATTTCTTCTAGCAGACACAATCCTCTTGGTTCGTGTGGACAAAGTAGCTCATCCCGACTATTTGCACCATGCTAGCATAGTCTCCCTAGATTCCCAAGCCTCGCACGCAGACTTTCCTGTCCCACGAACGTTGGGTAGGATTATAGGACGAGCCAAAAGAAAGTGAAGGCTATAGGCTCTCGCGATGATGCAAGGAAGGTCGAGTATTATATTCCCCTATCCAGGTCGCCCAGGGTAAGTCTTCGGAGGAGAGTGACTTAGGGGCAGTATGTTCGAAAAGTTGACTAACGCCCCGGAACTAACGCTTTCCCTGGATAAATCTATATCCAATAAGTAACGCAATTGCTTCATCTTATTCGCTTGATAGTGATTTCCTGTTGTTCAACGTTTGAACAACAGGGCCCTAAAATATTGTGTTTCGCCTTGCACTAAAAACCCATAAACCTTATAAATTTCACTATGGGACTTCAGCACCTGCCTTGAATGATCCATTTCGCTAAACGGGACCTCAAAACAACGATTCTGTGCATCCTAAGGGAGTGTATACTATACGTTCCTGGCTCTCGTCACTCACAGTGAGGTGATGGTGGTTCATACTCTAATAGACCTAACACAGTCGAACCTCCATGTGCGACCGCCAATCCAAAAGACCAAATTTTCCCATTCAAAGCCTTATATTTGGATTAACCTCCAGTAAACGACCTTCTGTAAGTGACTGCGACCACTTTTTGGGTTAATTGTTTTCCATAAGCGACCAGTTGACGCATTCTCTGCTCTCTATTTTTGCTGTGTGCACTATGTTCCTTGGAAAATATGAAGACCTTTAGTGACATCGTGGAACTACACATATCCTAACTTAGTAGATGTAGCCAACAAAGTGAAGATTCTGTTGTGATTCTAGACTATTCTATATCTCACTCACCTGAATCCCTCTTTAAATTGAGCATGATTTAAAAGCTGTATCTTTCAAAAGAGGTAAAAGATAATATTTTGCCAGGAATTTGTTACACCGCCATTTAATAGAATGTGCCCGGACCTCTTCTCGGAATAGACCCCATGTGGTCCGATTCTTCTAAACGGCCACCTCCCGTTAGAGACCATTAAGTCTTTGCATTTTTGGTGGTCGCTTACTGGAGGTACGACTGTATTACTTTGACCTATCAGAGGCTTACCGATAATAAAGGGGATCTGGAAGGGGGCATGGATGCGACAATCACATGCCAGGTCGCTTACTTAAAATAGTGGACATCTAACTGACAATCAAAGTTTGTGCTTATTATTGGGGTTATCTGGTGTTTACTCACCTCCCAAGCTACCCTGGGTGAGCCAACTTTTCCTCCATTTCCTTACAAAACTTGGTAAACCATTTACATGAGAAACAAAAGGTTGGTTCGGATAGACGCCTTACTACCAGTAGTGGGCGGGGTTGAGGGCTTCCGGAAGTCAGCCCTCCACTGAGCCGGTAGTGGTGGCCTCACCCTTCTAGCCCGGCTAATATTTCTTCACTTTGGTCAAGGCTAGACAAAGACAGCATGCGCAAGCACTGTTGACTCGGACAAAGTGGTCAGTTTTTTCCTCATGCAAACGCTCGCAAAAGTTGGCTCGGCTGGGAGGTTGACCTTCTCTCCGGCACAGCTTTTCTCCATCCATGGGTTCCAAACAGTCTTTTAGCAGTCACGTTTGATTTTTATAGGAAAATGATGTAGCACTTCAAAAAATAATAATAAAAAAAATACACTTTTTTCACAGCCTGTCAATGCCTAGAAGGTGTCTATAAAAGAAATCAACTGCAGAACAGGAGTCAATTTTAGTTTTTTGCGCTTTTCATGTTAGCACTGCGAAGCGGACTGGGGGTGCGAGACACGCGCGATGCATGGGGAACAAGTTCTGCAGGCTATAAAAGAAATTTAAAAACAAACAAACAAATAAAGCAGGCCTGATTTTATTTCGATGAGTCTATTTTTTGTCGAAAGCAAACGTGAAAAATCGTATTAAAATTTGTGACAGTATGCTAACGTGACTTAAGCGTGTGACCGATTTCCGGTCACACGCCAAAGGTCATACGATCTTGTGCGATGTTCATTATCAGCCGACGAACGATTGAAGTGATGAAAGGTTTTCAAAATCGAAGTCATTAGTTTGCGATGAATTTTCAATCTTTTGGCCTCCTGACTGAAGTAAAAACTCTTGCAACTCTTGCTTCCAAAGGACCGCAGTGACGTGTTGTGACTTTATTTCGATTCACGGCCGAATTCTGGCGCAGTCGCTGAGCAAACGTACGTTTGTCTTTTGGACCTTTTGACTTAAAATTATGGATTTTGTGACTCAAACCGACGCAAAAGAAGTTGGAAATAACTTTCCTTGCCGTAAAAACGTGTTACAAGCAATGGTGAGTAATCCTTTCATGTAAAACCTTTCTTTTTAGTTTGACAACCGTCCGCCAGCCGTCTAATTTGCATAAATTTCCCAATTCAATTGCTCTCACCGCTTGCTTTGGTGTCAAGATGATATTTGATTTCCAGAGCTAAAACTTTCCAGTAAGTTAGTACAAAAGCCAAGGTTCCATTTTATATTGATTTTATGATCAAGCGGCATATACCAGAGGCCTTTTTTAATAGTCAAAGTTGGCCTTCGTTTTCTAGCATGTCTAACGTCACAAATATGACCTCTTTACACTTGTCGATTATAAAAATATAAGACATTGTTTTTCAAATTTTCTTTTAAGGTTTTCAAGAGTAAGAACAAAATAATAATTCGGTGAAGTTTCAGTGTCAGGGAATGTTTCTTACGCGTTCACCCTTCTCTCGAAGTTGCCATTGCATCCTGCCGTGTTTTGTTCGAAAAACAGGAATAAAATCGATTTTTCAAACTTTTTTTAATTTCTCCTTTAAAATAAATCGTTTGAAGCCAAAACTATTTTTCCTTAAATTAGGTCACTAAAAGGGATGTTTTGGCAAAATAATAAAAAATTCGATTTTTTGACGAGTGTCTTGCGATTCTCGATTTTCTCAGAAAATGGCTCTTAAGGCGTTCACATTCCTCGTGAAAAAACTTCCACGTAGACGAGAGTTTAAACGCACGGTTAAGCATGGTGTTCAGGAGTGAGTTTTTTCACGAGGAATGTGAACGCCTTAAAGAGATCTTCTCCCGACTGCGCTATCCAGACGACCTTGTGCAGTCAACCATTCGCCAATTCATTGAATCCAAAGTGTCCGAGGATTCACACACCCAAGTGGCTGTTAAAAGAGAAGCCCCAATCAGAATCGTGTTGCCCTTCAAAGACCAGAAATCAGCAAACGTAGTACGTAAACAGCTGGCTGACCTGAGTAGGAAGATCAACGCAGACATCAGCCCAGTTTACACAAGTAGGAAGATCAAAGATGAAATTAAGGTCAAGGAAGACAAGCCGCCTCTTGTGAGTCAACAATGCGTGGTGTATTCTTTCCAGTGTAGCCTGTGTGATGCAGGTTATGTCGGCTACACGTGCCGACACCTACACCAACGAATTGAAGAACACAAAGGATCGGCAATCGGAAACCACCTCAGAGAGCAGCATGATATGGAGCCTGAAGACATCGCACAAAGTTTTAGAATCTTAAGAAAGTGTCAGAACAAATTTGACTGCCTTATTTTTGAAATGTTTTTTATCCAAGAACTGAAACCGACACTTAACAAACAGTGCGATTCAATTCGCGCCAAATTATTTGTTTAGAGTAGTTCTTGTTAACATTGTTTTATTTCCATTGTTTTTTGACTTTATAAATATTTTATTATTTTTTTTTTTTTAGCACTTTTTACATTTTTACATATTTTATCACATTTTAGCGTTCACCACATTTTTATCTATTATAACTTGCTTTTAACTTATCTATGCTAATTTAGAGAACTTTTATACACTTGAAAATGACCTCGGAGAGGTCGAAACGTCGTGATTTTTTATCGCTAATATTTATCGCAAAATCGATTTCTAAGAAACTACTTATTATTATATAAATTGTACAAATAATTAAACTTCTGGTGCTTTTTGAGCTACAGACCGAAGCAAAGCCATTAACAGTAAAAATTCCACCATACAAGTACCTCTAACACCCTCTAACTAAATAATAAGGAAAGCCTAAACAGCTTTCCTCTTCTTAGACTTTTGTACAGCATGCCAGCATTTTTTTCGAGAATTTTGGTGCAATTTCCCGGAAAATGTTTTTTTCAGAGAAAATGAAAATAGAAAATAAACTCTCAAAAGTCAAAGAAATGGATGAAGAGCGGACAATATTGACGTCAAAATATCATTCACTCGAAAGCTGAGAATACCCGACTTCTTTTTCAAACAATAGGTACCTTTTCTTAACTTTTATCCTAAACGACAAGCATAGACCAAAAAGGTAACAATTTTGCATTTTGTTCTACGGAAAATGAATGCAGAAACTTAGTTTTCTACTGGTTTTAACTACCAGAGTTGACATTTTTGTAAAAAAGTAGAATTGCCAGAATCTTTCACTGATTATGATGGCCTCCGTTGCCAACACCTTTATTAGCCCGAAAAACAGGCGTTATTTTTTCGCGTTTTTCAGGCGAGTGAAGGCAAGTGCGAAGCGAGCGTGGCGCGAGAAACACACGCGACGTTTTCCGGGCCCTCACCTTTCGCGCGTGTCTCGCACTCTACGCCCGCTTCGCGCTTGCCTTAGCTCGCCTGAAAAACGCGAAAAATAACGCTTGCTCTGCAGGCTACAGCTTTACTGAAGTGTCAAGAGAAGAAAAAGATATATTTCAACTTATCACCGATAAACATTTTATAGAACGCACATGACTAGATTAATACAAACAAGAGCGTTGCATGCGTTCGTGTCCAATTTCTTATTAATATCGGTAGCTGTCAAATCGTCACTTCACTCTTACATTTTGTTGACATATAAATTTTGCTCGTTTTCTGTTCTTTAAGTAAAACTTGCACTCATTTACATATCGCTTTCATGAAAACACACGGTATTGAAATACAGTTGACTCCCGACAACTCGAACCCTTGCTAACTTGAACCTCGCGCTAACTCGAATCAAAATCAATTTCCGCTACATTTTCGTCATACGTTTACTGTAATTTTACTCTCGGTAACTCGACCCCTTGTTAAGTCGAACCGTCCGCTAACTCGAAATAGTTTTTGTTTCCCCTCAAATCATTTCCACACAATTTTACCCTCGATAACTCGAACCATGTTTTGAGCCCTTTTTTATTGAATTAAAAGTCGGGAAAAAACAGTCTCCTGGCGTCGCAAACATTGAATTTTGAATTTCCCATTGACGTGTAGCCTCCCACGCAGGCGTTTTTAGGGGAGCTCGTATTTCTTCGAGCTCCCCTAAAAACGCCTGCGTGGGAGGCTAATTGACGTGTTGTAGGCAAATACTTTAATATTGGAGGCTGATGTTGTTTGTCACAAATCAATTGAAATCTAACGTGAAACAGCTTCACTTCTCAAAACAGTAAAACGAATGCTCTATTTAGGCAATGTCGTTACGTTACGTTCTGATTTATAATTTGGAAGTATCTTTTTTTTTTCACTTGACACTTCTACAATTAAATGTGATTAAAATGTTCACTATGCAGTAAAAACGGTTTTTTTCCTTCCTCCCGGCTATTTTCTTCGAGCTCCCGATAACTCGAACCTTTTTCGATCTCCCTTGAAGGTTCGAGTTATCTGGAGTCGACTGTAAAGTCAGTTCATTCATTCCTTCATTCGTTTTACATAACAGCTTTGATAGCGAGAACTATCGAGCCAGCGTGGCCGATCGGTTAAAGTGCTGGAGCATGGATTTGGAAGGCCTCGAGTTGAAGTTTCACTATATATTGCTGCTAAGGACACTGAGCCAGCTGCGTTTTATGTCTGTCTGCATTATCTATGCCGTTTAACGGGACCCATATCATAATAACTTTCACAAAAAAAAACTTTTTTTTGCTTTTCACAGACGATAACTGCCGTTGACTCTCTTGAACTAAAAATTTCGTTGCATTGTAGCGCTAGTTTAGGTTTTTCCACGCGCGTTGATTCGCGCAATACACGGAATGGTGTGAACAGGATTCGTTGCGAAACTAAACATGTTTCCTGTAAGAATGACTGACTGCCCCTGGGTGTTCCAAGGATGGCGCTTTCGTGTCGACCATAAATTAGGCCCTGTGCACACTAACGCGCTTTCGTTTGAAAACACCTTCATTTCGATGCGTTTAGGCCTTCCGTCCACACTAATATGCCGAGCGTTTCACCAATAACGCATCGACTTGAAAACACTCTTGAAAGTGGTTGAAAAAAGAAAACGCATACATGTCGTATTAGTGTGGACGGTCGATAACGGTTGAAACGCATCAAAATTAAACCGATGACCAAAAATGTCGTAAGTGCGAGTGTTTGTAGCTTGCGCATGGAGTTCAACTTACGTCACAACGTGTAATTCTAACGCTTTTAGTGTGGACATTCGAAAACGCATCAAAACGGTAGTGTGGACGCCAATCGATGGATGCCTTTTCGATGACATGAAAAATCAGTATATTATCATCTATCTATAGTCTTAGTACAGTCGGTTGGATCGGGATGGGTCACTTCATTTCATAAGTTGTTATTTGTTCGTTCTGGTAAACCTTTTTATTCTATGACACTATATTTCGGCCTAGTCTGGATTTAGTCTATTCAGCCACATCAGTTTATTCCTACCTGGTTCGCACGGAAGACGGAAGTGATAAATTTTGATGAAAATTTAGAGGTAACACAGCTTTTTCATTTTGAAAATGAACGGTACCACCGACCAGTTCAAACTTTAGGCAAGCGTCCTAAAGTCCGCAAGATCTGTGAGCACGTGAACACTTCGGGTGACAAACCAATCAAATCGCTAAGCCATCAGAGGTTAAAGTACAAAGCGCGGGGAAAGACGTGTGAGCAAGGCACGATTGGCTTTGGATTTACTCCTGATTGGCTGAGAAAGTGGCCCGAGACAATTCAGCCAATCACAAACCAGTGCCAAGCGCGGGAAAGTGTGTGTGAGCAGGGCACGGTTGGCTTTAGATTCACCCCTAATTGGCTGAGAAAGTGGCGCGAGATACTTCAACCAATCGGAAACCAGTGTCAAGCGCGGGAAAACGCGTGCGAGCAAGACACGATTGGCTTTGGATTAACTCCTGATTGGTTAAGAAAATGGTGCGAGATATTTCAGCCAATCACAAACCGTTGGAACGTAAAGCTAAAGTACTTATGATAAGAATTACTCTATAAAGGGACTTGAAATTAATTTGCCTAAACTTTACATTCATGTACCTCAACATAGGCTGAAGATCATCATCCAGCTCTCCTGATTTGTGTAATTGCCGACATGTTTCCAGAGCAACGCACATTTCAGATTTGATCCTGGCCTTCCTTAATGTTTCCTCATTAACCTGATCTTTCTGCACTGTCACACTAGCCTTAATACCAAATATAGAATAAGGAAGATTAAATCCCAGATAAATAGAATGATATGTGTGGAGAGAAGAACTCAGAAACAATTTGTGAGTTCCAGATGGGAATTGAACCCACGACCTTCCGTACACTAGTCGGATGCTCTAACCACTGAGTTACAGTGAACTTTAGTGATGAGCAGGTCTGACACAACGACCGCATCTCGCAGTCACATAATGTCAAATGAACACACAAAAAAGTGCATCGCGCAGTCACGTAAATACTCACTGAGCAATAAATAATAAATAGAATGATATATGTAGCGGGAAAAACTCGGAAAAAAATTCTGAGTTCCAGATGGGACTCCCAAAAGAAATTGAAATGAATGGTGCTGAACAAAATCAAATCAGATTCTGGACATATAAAATTCAAACCATCTGGCAGAAAAAAGAGTAAGATGTGCCGTAAAAGACCACCGCCGGAAAACGCGAAGTTTTGACGGTCGCTGTAGCAAGAGGCTCGAATCACAGTGCTTTAACTGATTATGCTGTTATGGTGGTCGCTTATCAGAGATGTCCGCAGGTGGAGGATCGACTGAATAATGAAGTTCAAAATTCAATTTGTCTTAAGCTTAAGACAAAGAAACTACCCACCTTCAGACTATAGAGAAGGGGTGGCAAGACAAGCAACTTTACTTTTAATTCCTATCCGAGACTCAGAGTTTTGCCTTCCTCCTTTTTCTCGCACCGAGCTCATTGAATACAGTCAAATCTCTATCAGACAGACGCTGTGGGGACCAGCGCAAGACTTCTGTCTTAGAGACGTGCCCGCCTTATATAGAGTTGAAGAAAATGACCGAGGGAAAAGCGGAGCCCAACTCCAGGTGTCGATTTTCGGGAGGTTTCCGCCTCATAGAAAATCAATAACAATCAGGACTGAAGAACAGCAGGGACCATCTCTAGGTTTCGGTCATAGGAGGCGTACGTCTTACAGAGAGTCAATAGGGACCTTTAGCAACGAGGACGTTGACGTCCCGGACGTCAAAAACTTTTTAGTGGCAACCGGAAGTTGATATTCTCTCTCTTTCAGTGTTCTGACTCGACAAATTCGCAGAGTGGAAGTTAAAAAAAGTCATTCAGACTCGTTGTGTGAGGCAAAAGTATTCCATCAAACGAGACATCGTACCTCCGGTTGCCAATCATGACGTCCGGGATGTCAGTGTTCTCACTAATGAAAATTAATGACTGATGAACGGAAGGGAGCACTGCAACTATAAGTGTGTGTTTAAGGGAAGTGTTTTTCCTCTGTGAAGTCAATGAAGATGAGTAAAGCACGTCAGCAACCAACTCTAGGTATCGATTTTGAGGAGGTGATCACCTAAGCGAGGTGTCTATTTAACAATTATTCCTCGAGCCCGAATGGGCTCTGAGTCGGCCTCTTGGGCTATTGAGTCAGAGGCCACAAGGGCGAGAGGAATAATTGTTTTTTAATTAGTAAAATCCACCTAGTTGGTCAAAAATATCGAGACAAAACAACTTTAGCTAGTTAAAGCTAGACTTTAATCCATTTTTACCGCCAAAAAGCCGGCGCTTTTCGCTACTAGTGGGCTATAACATATAGCCTAGTAGTAGCTCAACCAATCAGAACGCAGAATTGTTAATAGACCACTAGTTGGATTTTACTTATTGGTACTAGTTTTGGTATTAGTTGACTGCATTCCATCTTTTTGTTTTTCTTCCATCCCTCCCATATTTTTGTCGCACACCAGTCTTACTTAGCTCGACACTGTAATTAACTGTTTTAGTTCTAATGTTATTCCATACATTGATTTCCATATGATTTTCCATTCGAATTCATTATGGTACTAATAAAGATCTACCAACCAGTCGCGGATCCAGAGGAGGGGCCCGGGGGGCCCGCTCCCACCTTATTTCTAGACCAAACTGAGGCCCAAACGACTGAAAAAAATCTTTTTTGAGATACCTGTATAGGCCAGTAAACTGGAGAGTTTCGTGGCAGGTATAAAGTCGACATAAATTCAACTTCATTTTCAGACCACACTTCTTTGGTCCTGCAAACAGGAATGGCTGAACCAGTTCCACTGCTTGGAAACTTGGAGCAATAACTATAAAAAGAAATTCAGAACAGAAAAGTAAATTTGGACAAAATTAATATGATGTAGGTCAAATAAAAATTCAATTCAGGGTAAAAATTTTTAAAGGGGCTATGTCGTGGCTGTCTGGTTCATTTTATTGATAGGGAACTTAAGCAAGGACATTTTTGAGCGACACCTGTCAACCAGAAGTGGACTTTTTGTGCCCTTCGGCCGTGATTTGGAACCAATTCTTGGGCAAATCGTCTCTATAAGAGTAAAGACACTTTACAATCCAAATTTGGAAGCGTAAAGGCAGTGTGGCCGAGTGGTCACCGTGTCAGACTAGGGACTTAAAACTGGGACTGCCCGATTGGTCTCTGGCGACTTGCTGGGTTTGTTCCCGGTTGTCGCAGTTCAAATCCTCCGCCACATTTGTAAATAGCCAACTGCAATGGTTGCCTCCTGCCAGTTGGGGTTTTTACTCCTGGTTGGGTGTATTTATATTATTTGTTTCTAAGCCAGTATTTGAGTGAAGTGCCTGTAAACTAGCTGGATAAGCTAAGTGCACGTTCCACTATAAACAACTTGCTCTTAAACCTTAACCCAAGGTTCTCATTAAGTGCCAGCAACCAGCTAAAAAACCGGTTACTTTGAGGTCTGTGCTGTCTACTTTAAGGGGAAAATAGATAAAGTGAGGGAGTGGAAGCCTCCAGTTGCCTACAACACTTGATTGCCAAGCCCCCTACTTTTACATCCTAGCTGTCTACTTTAGAACTTAATGAAAACCCTGTAAAATTATCCGGCTGACATGCAACTATGCATCCTCATTCGCTATGGAACTTGAGAAAGATGTATAATTAATATTATATGTTGCAGGTCATTATCAAACCCAGGTTGTTTCAACCTAGCTTAAACAGCTGTAGCTTGCAGTGCAGGCATTTTCCTTGGGCACACAAAAGTTTTTGCTAGCAAAGGTGCCATGTTGAAACTCCAAAAGAGAGGAGGAAGTGGGGCAAGTCAAAAGGAGCTTTTTCCTCCCCTTCCCCTCCCCCTTTTTTCTTTTGCCCCTAGCTATTTCTACTCTCCCCGATCCCAATCCTCCTCTCTCACAAAATCAAAGATGGCGGCTACAAACATAAACAAACATGAACCACTAGGGACAGCGCATAACTAATCAAAAGGTGAAAGTGGGCAACATGCTGTTGCTAGCGGCCTTTTAAACAAACAGCTTTCACAAACCCAAAATACACCTGCCCAGCAGGCTACCTAGCTTAACACACATGTAATTAGGGCTCCATTGTGCTGGACAGTAGTGATTAAGAATCACGCTAGGCAAGAGCCCATGGGCTCCTGACCTAGGTTAAAAATTTTAACCACAATTTAATGTGGACCTACAAACAGATACAGGGAAAAATCTGTTCATGACTTCCATTATCTAAATGCAGCCTACAAGGAACCTGACAGGAAGCAAAGCGAGCATGTATCTAAAGATTAAAAGGGTAGCAGTAGAAATTAAGTCCACTGGGTGGAAATATATTTCTCTTTTTATTTTCCGTATTTCCCCACCCCTGCCCCGCCCACAAAACCTAGCACTTTTAATTGACTCACATCCAGTTAAGCATTCATAGCATAATAAGGCACAAGGAAAAAGAAGGGTGTAAACAATCTAGTACAATTTAGGATGGTAATTTACATTGACTACCTGTTGAGGAGGGAAATGCTTGACAAAAGATCCACCTTTGGTCCACCCTCACCATAAGGTTCATATGCTGTAACTGGTTGATCCTCAGGGAAGAGTTTCTTTACTTCACAGCATGGGAGTCGGCAGTTAGGACATCTCTCAGCTAAAACATTTTCTATCCCTTGCAAACTCTGCTTGATTCAAAAAAATTTTATGTGTTATTGACCAAGCATGAGGTAAATATAAAGGTGGCTGGATATTGACCAAGTTCTTTTTTGCATTTTTATTACCTGAGACAAGACCAAGGTCAATAAAGATGCAAAAAAGAAAGAGGCCAATATCCAGCCATCTTGACCAGACAAGCTTGGTCAATTGTTTATTGACCCAAAAAATACTTTTTCTTGCGCTACCAGCACGGGAAATCCCAAGTGGGCAAGATGGGCCCACCTTTCCCACTTGGGTAGCCAATCATAATGTACATGTAGGATTGGCTTCATCTTGCCTGCTCACAGATTCAGCCAAACATCAAATGAGATTACTGCACATTCACACTGCTTGACAATCAACAAGGGGTCAATTCAACAAAATTTTGACAAGTGTTACATGTACATGTACTATAATTTACATGAAAAGGTGTAGGTATTTTTTTCAAACTCTAGTAAAAGTGTTATTAAACTGAGTCCAGGCTTCTTTCAAGGGTGGGGACTATCCCAATGCTCTACAGGAAATTTAAAGAAGAAGGAAGTAAATTTAATTAGACAGCAATATATTAGATGATAGAGTGCTCAATGTCAAGTGTGGGAGTGCAAAGGGGATCATCCCCCTCCTCCACTGAAGGGGTCTGGGAGCCTCCCCAGAGAAAAATTTTAATTTGGGGGCCCTGAAAAGTGAATTGCACTGCAATTGCAGTGAATTGAAAATAGCAGATAGAGGAACATCTTGGTCCCATGATCAATCACAATGATATTACATGTATCTTCTGATTTTTGGTGTAACAATGCTTATGACAAAGAAGTCACGATTGCAACAGTACACCTGTTACTCAGGGTTGTCAAAAAGTGTTGAAGTAGATGGCTGAGTTGTCAAAGTAAGCGGCCAGTCCAGGGATATTTTATTTAAAAAAACTCCACCCATAAAGAAATGCCAAGCAGAGTAGCCGGCCGATACTAACCAAGAAGGCAGCGATTTTCACTGGCTACTTTTGACAACCCTGGTTACTGCATTGTAATAGTCAAAGAGACCTCAGAAATCAACCCTCTTGATTGTTTTCAGTGCTTTCATCCTTTTTCCACAATCAAATATGGGATTTACTTCAAGGTTTCACCTTGGGCTCATTTAAAATCAAACCATAAACTAAATTCACTAAGTCTTACTGGCTATACCTTAAACTTCTCCTCAGCCTTTGCCTTTTCTGTCTGTCTAACAAGAACAATGAATTTGGCCCCTGTAGATTTCAGGCTCCTCTTCACACTGAAATAATGTTTGTAGTCCTTAGGCATCCCTTGACGTATCAGCAAGCTACATCTGCGTGCATACAGGTCCTTTTCAATCTCAAAAGTTGCGACAAGGACATTTACGGAACCATCTTGCATGCAATCCATAACGGTTACCTTACCCTCCACTTCATCAACCAGGCCTTGCTCAAGAACATCTTGTTTTGCTTTCTTACTACAGACACACGCACTCTTAAGAAAATTGTACTCAGGAAATTTATCTGATAGCTTATTAATGAGAGAATTCAGAGCCTTTGCAACGATGGTACTAGGGACAAGAATGACACACAAGGGATCATCACATTGAGTCTTTGATCCATACGTTGTTGGCACATTTTGCGGTTGAGAGGCTACTGTCCAGTTCTTGGGAAGTTGTGTTGAAGCCGACAAGTCAACAGGTTGTTGCTCAGGAAATCCTGTTAGATCATCTGCAGCCATATGAGTTTGATCATCCGATAAGGGGCCTGAATCTGCACATAGACCTTCTTGGCAAATGGACCCTTGAAAAGAACAATCTGCAGTGTAACCAGGCTTTAAATGCATTGACATGTGAAACAGCAGTTTCTCTGTCAAATCAGTCAATTCACATCTTTCAAAAGTACTATTCTCCAGCAAGTTGACAACTAAACTTAGCTGTGTCCTGCAATATTGGAGAATGAGCAGGTCATAGTTTTCAGAACATTTTTTTTCAAACTTCATGATCTCTTTTATCGTAATTTTGGCAATATAAGCAGTGTGCTCTGGCCCAAACAACAAGAGAACCTTATGGCACTCGCTTAAAACATGTTTGGCAAACTTGACACATTCTTGAGTTGCATCTTGCTCTTTGATGTCTTTCAGAAATATGACAGCATTTTGAAGAATTTCCTTGAGCTTACAAATAAGTTGATTGTCCTCAGAAGCATGAGTGTAGTACACTAACTCTTCATCACTACGTTCTCCATATCTGTTCAAGCCCAGCAAATCATAAGAAACAGATGCCTTGCAATTAAATGTTTCCTCCACTGAGCTAAGAAACCGTTCAGTACCTTGCAGACATGATAGTTGACGTGAAATCTCTGAAGACAGCCCAACAATTTTTGGCCTAAAATCCAGTTCACAATTCTCTACATGATTTAAAATAAGTGTGAACGGATGACCCGGAGAAGTAGCATGATGGCACTGGTCCAGAATAATCAAGCTGATAGATGTTAAATTTAACACTCCAACTTTTATAAACTGTAGAAAACTGGAGGCTGTTGCAACCAAAATATCACTTTTATGAGGCAACCATTGATTGTTTCCAGTAACCTCCTCTTCATCAAAATAAGTTTTCACAGACAACGTACTTTGGTTTGCCATAGCTTTCAGGAATGGCTTCACCAACTGAGCTGAAGACACAAAGCAAAAAAATGATTAAGTGGCCCAATAATTGATGGATAACTTCAACCCTTGTTACATCACACGCATGCAGCACAACTTGTCATTAGCTTATCATTAATGAAATGGAAAAATAAAGTTGATGGATACGTATTATTTTGTGAGTTAAGTAGGTCTGGAAATAAATATAGATGTATTCAAGTTGTTTTTTCTTTCTTGACTGTTCATCATTAATTTTCCCACAGCCCAGTGTCAGGAATTGTATCCATCCTGTCATAATGCCCTCCCTACATCTCTAAACAGACTGTATGTCTCTAGTGGGAAAGAGGGTATATGGTACATTTTCTACCCACAATTAAAAAAGCCAGAAGCTGGAGTTTCCTTCTGATTAGTCAAGAAGCAATTGTGAATAAGTTCTGTTGATTGATTGATTCATCATGTCTTTCAGTAAAAACATCAGCAGATTATCATACAGTGAAACCTGTATTAAGCGGAAAACCTCAGGGAATGTTGTAGTGTCCACTTAATACAGAGAGTCCGCCTAATACAGGTTTCGATAGATAATGTCATATGAGGTGTTGAATGCCATTCAAATGAACAGTGGAAATGTTTAGAATATTCCCAGAGACTATGATGCTATACAGTACATTTGCATTAATTTCCTTATTATGTTTTTGGTACTATGATAAATAATTATTATTGATCATAGTACCAAAAACATATAACTACAACTCAAATTTGAAGAAATCAGAGGAATGAAACAAGCTGATTAAAAGCAAAATGAAATAGAAAACAATACTGTACTGTGAAACTAATCAAATAAGTTCATCAAGTCATGTTTTTAAATGTAAAAATCAAAAAATTTATGGGTGGCAGTCTTTTGCATTTCCGGCATCTGGCATGTTGGGTGGTGGAATTTAATATTACAAGTGTCCGTTTAATACAGGTAATCAACAATAGAAATGACTATTCCAGGTACTTTTAAGGTGTCCGCGTCTGTTTCTGCTTAATAGAGGTGTCCACTTGATAACGGTTTTATGTAAAGTAAATAAAGGAAATAAATTTGGGGACTTCGGCTACTGTCCGCTTAATAGAGGGTGTCCGCTTAATACAGGTTTCACTGTCGGATAGAAATCAAATCACTTTACATTTAATGTAAAGTACAGGGTTGTCAATAAGGTTTTAAGTAGGTAGAAAAAGTTTAAAGAGAAGGCAGAGATAAAAAACTCACACCAAAGGCAAAACTTGTACATCCCAAAGGCTCAAGTTACTAGGGGGATTTGGGGCCATGTCAGTCTCACTATTTTTTAACTATTCTCTTGGCCCTCATGACAAGACTCCCATTCTCATGTTTTTTGTTTTTAGGAAATCATTCTAAAATGAAATGTTACCTTGCTGGATAAAAATGGAAATGTAATGGAGAATGCCAGTGCCCATTCAAGCCTACATGGCACTTTGTCTATAACATTTTTAGCCATGAAAGTTGGCTTATCCAGAAGAAACTACCCAGTTACTATAAGTTTCATCCTAGTGATGACCTCCTCCCAGGCCCCTTAGAGTCATAAAAAAATGGCATCTTGTTACAAGAAAGATCACAAGATAATACGTATTCAAATAAACAGTGAATTCTCCTCAGGAGACTGAGACCTATTGCCATTCTAAATAATTATAATCTCTAACTCGACTGACTCGACTCGTACATGTCAGATATATATTGATTTTAGCACTGCACTTTTACATAAGCTCTCCTTGTAATCTCAGGCTTACCAGTCTCGTCGTTGACCAAAAGAACCATCAACCCAGCTTTCAGAGCTCGTCGCCGAAACTGTTGGAAGATCTTAAATGCAATGAAAAGCTTAGACTCGCTTGTAGCCATACAAACAACACTCGCACTTCCGGAATCCAACGCTCTTTCCACCAAATCCACTGCATAATGTGGACGCTGAAATGAGATTTCTTTTTCTCGTTTACTTACATTCATCGTTTAACTCTATGATTTCAGCGTGTTGTGGGTGAAAAAAAGTCGTTTTCACAGAAGTTTGGAAAAGACCGCCACGGAGGCGGCCATCTTTAAATTGGCACCCAGTCCCCCAATATTCTGTCTCGTTGGGTCACAGGCCACCCAAGCTCTGTGCATGAACCGCATGTGCCCATAAGGAACATTCTGTGGACTACATGAGAAATTCAATATAGTTGAATAGTTGAATGTAGAAACGCACCTCACTTACCTAAACCTGGGTTTTTTGCTGCGTTTTCTGTGCAACCTGGGCTCAATTCATGGCCACCATGGCTCTATGGTTTTGCAGCTCGCTGTTTGTTTCGTGTTATTTTCCTAAAAACTACGAACCGAAGCTAACCAAGGTTGGTTACTGTGCGCAACCTCAACTCACAATTGCATCACAAACCATCGCGCAGATCCACCATAAAACACCATCACCTTTATTTTCCGCTCGTCATGAGTAATGAAGTGCGATTTTGGTGGAAAACATTTCATCAAGCTTTAGGTTCTGGCAAGAGCCATGCCGCTTACGCTCATCTCAAAAACTATGCGTTCCGTAGTGAAAGCGATGATTTTACACAGCCCTTACATACACTAATCTCATTGGCTAATTCTCAAGACTGAATAGTTTCTCAGTAAATGCTTATTCTCCATTTGCACGCCTCCCATAATGCCCCTTGTTTTCCCCCAAAAGTGATGAATAAAAATTGTCTTTACATTCGTCTTGGAACGACTGTAACACCCAGGAAAAATGAAAAACCAAGGCCGGTTGGGGGGGAGGGGGGGGGGGGCGCAAACAAGGTGAATTATGGGAGATGTGCAGAGGGTGAAAAAGGTAATGGGCGAGAGAGGAATCAATAGTAAAAAACTGCTGCATGCATTGTGGTTAAACAAACAGATGTATTGTGAGTAGAAATCGAAAATATTAATGTCCCTGAGGTCTGCTGCGTTGTTCGCTCGCTTCGGGAACAGGGCGGTAGGATGTTTTCTTTTATTAAAAATAAAATGATTTTATTAAGTTAAAAACAACAGATGTTAGCCTAGTGGTTTTTATTACACAGGGAACTCGCATGGGCTGAGATTCGTAAACGTTCTGATAATCTCGTACCCAGATCTCACTCTAGCTGTTTTACCTGGGCCGTGGGAGATCTGGGTACGAGATTAACGTTCTGATAGATAGATTGTTCTTTACTCAGGGATAATCGGTATTTTCGCCCAAACTATTAGCCTGAGAGAGCATCCGGTTTTTTCGGAGCTAGTTTCACCCGCCGGAGGGAGAGAAGCGACAACATAAAATACGTCTGCGGTTCTCAGGCTACCAAACTGAAAGATGACACTTTAGCCTGTGAACAGGCTCTCTGTTTGGGGAAAAAAATAGCAAGGATTCCCTCTCCCTAGTTCCCTGCTCGACCAAAGGCCTGTTCACAGGCTAACACTTGTTCAGTATACGTTTAATGTTTTTTTCTTTTTTTAGCCGAACCTATTGTAGTGTTTAAATCAAGGTTAATTTCGGAAGCCGAAGCAAGGGCGACTGGAATCAGTAACACATTAAAACTGACCAGGTTTATCAAGCAGCTTCAAACCCTTTCTTCAACCTGTTCATTTGTGTACTAAACATTAAATCTAGGCACCAGTTTAACAACTTATCCATGTTATCTGATTCAATTCAATTCGATATTTTTTAATCAATTGCTAACGTTAACCTGTGTTAAATTTTTGGTTATTCACCAATACAAAAATATTATAGGGCTTTAGCTTTTTTACTAACAGGAAAGAAGGAGCTAACTCGAAGAGTAGGGGGTGAACTTATAGCGGGCTAATTCACTAAGAGGTCTAGAAGGCGACCTCACTAACATTCCATTGTAGATATCAACCTGATTTGCCTGGTAAGTTTTTTTTATCCCCTGATCAAAAGTTTTGTTTCATTCTCCTTTCATATTTTACGATGCTATTCTGCCTATTGTTGAGAAAATTGTCCGTAAGGAGCCTTTAAACGTCCAAGCCATCAAACATATTCAACAGTCAGAATGCATGGGGGAAATTTTTCTAAAATTATTTTACTAGATAGGAATAAGCCTCGAATGACTACTCAAGACAAAGTAAGGGTCGCACAAACACCAGATGAACTCCTTCGTGGCCGCAACAGTAGCAAAGCCAAACAAGTTTAAACTTGTGTCTTGCGACTTTCCTGTTGAATTAACTAACGACAAGAGAGAATAAGCTCCTTCTATCTTCCTTACGACCCCCCGCTCCCACACCCCGACAATTTAACGTCAAATTCGCCATTTCTCAAAATCCCATCCAAAAAAAATCTAGCCAGAGGCTAAACAAAAGGGCTTTTTACTCGTGACTGACATCGTTCCAAAGTTTAAAGAATTTTCAGCAAACGACCTTAGACATTCCGTCTCAGAATTAGACTGCCCTTGGACCTACCTAGATGGCAAAACCCCTGACTTTGGAAAACGTTTCTACAATTCACCTCCTCGCCAAATTGACCAAATTGGCCTTAAAAATTTTATCACTTTGACCCTTCATGTCCTAACTTGCGTTTGTTAGCTAACACCTCTACAAATGACGACATTCATACCAAATTTTATATTTACATTTTAGCACTGAACTTTCACGAAATTTCTCTCCTTTGAACTGAATTATCTCTGATTTATTTAATTAAAGTTGTTCTTGCCTTTATGATTACTTGAGCCGTTCTCAACTCACACATGAGGTGAAAAATTCTAGACGTCTAAATGTTCGGTGTTCTGCCTTTCCAGATTTTTCGCTTCAGCAAGATGACAAAACGAACAAGTTGCGACAGCAATGCGAATAGGATCAACAACGCAAACAGCGCAAAAGGAAAACTGAGAAGAGCCACTTGGATCCACCGTAGGACGACAATGATGCTTTTGTTTGGACCTTCTGGGCGGACTGCAGAGGACGCGAGAGTCGCTGTTGTCACGTTTATGGTCGCGATACAAGACAATGTTATCAGAGAAAAAGTTTCCATTCTATCTGCTGTGCGGTCCCTGAATGGCTTCTTGATTAAATGATGAACTGCCATCAAAATACAGGCAACCGACATGCACAAGGAACAAACCATGAAATTGGGAATAAAGGCGCGAAATATGAGAAGCACAAGCCTTCGACCAATCAGAACGCTTTCCCAGTAGAGCGTCCCTTGATCATGCGCAGTAGTTGGACGGAAAGGGCCAAGCAAAATGTTGGAAATTTCGTTGGTGCACTCTTCTATATCATGTGAGGCATTTCCATCGTCAATAAGCAATGAAAGGCGGCTGTATCTATTATGAGAGGCGGGGTTTCCTCTCTGTTTGGTGCATGAACGTTTAGCAAGCCAGTAAACGAGAAACGGTAGGGGAACAATACACGCACCAATAAACTGTTTCCATGATATGGTCTTGTTATACAGCTTTCCAGAACCCAGGTACAGAACCCCGACGAATGGAACGACGAAAATAACATTAAAAGCCAGAAGACAGTGCTGCCACCATTGCCAGCAAACAACATTACCATCGTAGTAAAGACGCAGTTCAGATCCTATCGGTACGCAGTGCATTAACTTGAGCGAGGTTTCAGCAAGACGCTCGTAACCAAGCAACAGGATTTCCATGGCAACAGCTACGTAATGAACGAACAAAGGCTTGTGTTTCTTCAATATTCGGTAAACCACCAAATTAAGACAATAGGTCATGAACACGTGACCTATGGCAACAAATACCAGCGCAGAGAGGAACATTTCCTTAGTGACCGCTGTCAGTCCAGCAAAGAGGCAGCCAATTTTCTTGTCCAGGATATGGACTTCAAAGTTAAAAGCAGCGACCATCGTGGAAATGTACGGAACTTCTTCCATCATTGTTTCCACAGATGTGGTGCTTAGCAAATCGAATACTTGGTAGAAATAGAACGTAATTCTGATATAGCCATTCTCGCTTTCCTTTTTCTCAAGAACCAAGTCTCTTTGCAAGTTCTGTTGACGACGATCCTTTTTAAACCAGAAAATTTGATCTTTCAGAAAACGAACAAGAGGAGGTTTCTTCAACAAATAGAAAGTCAAAACGATGGTATAGATTGCCATGAAAAGCCACAATTGAAAATTGCATTTACATTCGTCAGCTTTTCGACATTTAGTTGAAAACAGTGATTCCGTAAAACCAGGAGCACATCTCCCGCAAAGAACACCTTGCCGGTAACCATAGCAACGGTTGAAGTCCTGGTGGTAATGACTTTTACTGCGGCAATACTTCTCAGGACAAGGCACAAATGTCAGTGACGAGAAATTGCTCGAATTTGTAATTTTGTAACCCCAAAAATCTTGTTTAGCGACAATGTTATTGGGTCCTTCGCAGCGGGCTCCAAATGGGCACTCAAGACAACTGAAGCCTTTGCGAACGGACAGTCCCCTAGAAAATCCACTTTGAAGACTGTACATTTTTGAAGGGCACATTAGACATGTAAATTTCTCAGTTGTAACGTTAATACGGCAAAATGTACTGTCCTTCCCACCTCCATAACTGAAGTGAGTAAAATTGTCAAACTGAAGCGAGCTTCCCATTGGGCATTGAATGGTAGAGTTTGAGTCCATATCGAAATAGCCACCGGACGATATCCTGATAATTGGTTGTTGACGAATCAGCCTTTCAGAGAAATTTGTATTAAAAGAAGTTTCCTTTATCTTGATTGGTCCTCCGCTTTGCGAATGCAGAAATCCGCCAAATCTAAAAGAAGTTCCGTTGAAAGTTCCTTCTTTTTCTGTGCGCTCGAAAGCACAGTTCTGAAACTCGACCTTCGCACTGCCGTATCCAACACAAACATGACCTGTGTCGCTTAAGGCAAAATTATTCGTGAAATTGCATCTTCGAAAAGTAACATAACCGTTAATGATTTCAATCGCACCCGCTTCATACCCAAGGTTGTTTTGAAATAGAGTGTCTTCAAAAAGGACGCGACTGGTGTAGCTCCAATTAGGATGTGTGTTGTTTCTAACTCCTCCCTCAACACATCCTTTGTCTACCTGCTTATCGGAGTCAAAGAGAAAAAGAAACGCTCCTTGGCCAGTCATATACCTCGGCAAGTTCTTAAATTTTCCCACTCTCCATATGTTCGTTTCTAGACTGAAGCTTTCATGGAACTTGCAGCCTCTTAGAGTGATCGTCTTGTTTCCCTTAGCAACAAACACAAAAGCATTAGTTGGTCGACCTGCAAAGGTTGCATTTTCTATTTCAACGTTTACTTTTGAAAGTAACTGTTTGTCTAGAGAGGGAATGACAATGCGAATTCCAAATGTAGCATTCTTTGCGTATTCCTCTTGTATTTCTTTGCCGTCAAAAACCGTGTTGGTCACTTCAAGATAAACGCGGATAGTATTGTTTAGCAAACCAAACACGTCCATTAAGTTATTTCGAAATGTACAGTTGTTAAATATCGCATATAAACAAAAAATGCTGTTGTTCCTTTCAGTCTTATTATACGGATACGAGACAATGCGGACACCTTGTAACGATGCTTTCACTGTTACAGCTTCAAGGTGAACTTTGAAATTCGGCGTAAAGCTGACTGCAACTTCGGAACGGACAAACGATGTGTTGAAGATGTAAATTTTTCCAGATTGAGCAGTAATTCCTGTAACATGCAGTGTCGGGGCTCGATTCGTTTTATTGTTGTAGAAGCGGGACCCATTAACTTTTAAGTCGATCGTTCTATTTGCGTTTGTAAAGCTTTGAACCGTGATACATCTTACTTCAGAGTTATTTACACATTGCAAACCAACAAAAGCGACTGTGGCCCTACTCACTCTGGAATAGTAGAGGCTGCGGGAAGTCATAAAATGATTGTGTTCAAGATTAATGTTATGGTACGCTTCTTTCGTTACAGCAGTGGGCAAATCAACATCCAAGAAATGACCTCTGCCCCCAAGGCAATGAACCTCATTCATCGTTATTTGCAGATAAATGGTTTGAGAGAATTTCTTCGGTGCTTTATTCGCTGAAAACACTATAGCACCCCTTTCAGGGGACTGTGTGTGGAAGCCATTTTCCAAAAACTTCGTTTTGGTCACATTTAACGAAAACAGTCTGTCAGTCTTGAGGGATCGTTGTTCAAAGTAGATTCTAACACACAGGGAGTTGTTTTGAAAGACAGAGTTTCGAATAGTTACATTTACTTTCGAACGTTTTTGCACACCAATAACTACAGCTGACTCCCTTGCGGTTTTATCGCTGTGCCTTCTTCGAAGAGTACAGTTGATGATCTCCACGTGGCTGCACTTTATAAATTTTAAAGTCGTTTTTGAGAACGATAAGCCGCTTAAAGATATACGTAAAGACTCGCTTGATCCATGAAAATGAAACCCTTTTGGACAGGTCACGTGGGCTTCTGTTGATGGTAAGCTGGTCATTGTGACGCTTCTTGTTACCCGGATTCCCGGATAATGCGCCCGCGTGGTTAACTTTTCGCAGTCATATGGTTGCTTTTCTGTACCACTGCCGTCGAGGATAACCATTCCTCCCCCAGACACGCGGGTAACAGCCTTTGCTATTGTGCGACAGGGCTTTTTAATGGAGCCACAACGTTTGGTGTCGTTTCCGCGTAAAGAAACATGGACAGTTCTTTGATACTCGAGACATCCTGTAAACATTGGAAAGACAGTCAAACTTTCAGTCAAGATGTTCCCCTTGCAAGAATGGTTAAACAAAGCCACATTGGGCAGGGCCGTCCCTTTCAAGGGCTCTTTTCCTTTCCAAGCCCCATATATTAAAAATTCAATGTGCAAGATCTTGGTTTCTGCAGCCGAGTTCTCAGTTAACCGCCGTCTGGAAGTCTTCCAATTAATATCGGATCAAAAGAAAACGAATTCAAGATCATAGCGGCCAACTTGGTAACTTCCACGCCAAAAATGATTTAACAGTAGTGAAAGAACTTTCCAGACTGTAGCAAAGTAACTCATGAATTTACTTTTAAACTTTCCTGCACGTTATCACATCAACTATTGTTTTCTAGATTGACCGAACCCAGCTTGCCCTACAAAAATGGAGCAGCGCTTAGTATAAGGCAAAACCAAGCAGTTGTCCCGTCTAGGTTTCCCTTGCAAGAGAGGCTAGTGTGGTCGCATGCCAACAACCCAATAGTTGCTCTTGCATTTTGTGCTTACAACACCACAGGTAACCCAAGCTCGAAATATGAGCATCGGCGAACATCGGCATTGTTACGTAACATTCGAAATATATAGATTTACAAGGAAAAAAAACTATCGTTTCTGTAACATACGAAAATGAAAGGATTTCAATTAAAAAAGCTTACCTTACTTAAAATGTGTTTAACGTCTCTCCTGAGTGGTCCACGGGCTGATTTATGGCCGTTTTATGGGTTTTTATGTAAACGGTTTTCTCTCTATATAAAGGTTTACCAAGGTTGGACACTCAAGCGAAGCGGCTCGACTGATCCACCGAAGGAAAACGGCCGTAAATTCGCTCCAACTGCTCCAATCGCTTCCAAATTCCGCCTAGGTAACAGACGATAGTTCTCCTTTCCATTCGTTATCTTTATGTAGAGAGAAAACTGTTTACATAAAAACCCATAAAACGGCCATAAATCGGCCCGTGGACCAGACAGGATAGACGTAACACACATTTCAAGTAAGGTAAGCTGTTTTTTATTGAAATCCTTTCATTTTCGTAGGTTACAGAAACGATAGATTTTTCCCCAAACAAATCTTTATATTTCGAATGTTACGCAACAATGCCGTTGTTCGCCGATGCTCATATTTCGAGCTTGGGCTACCTGTGACAACACTTGCTGTATAAGTTCTAAAAGTCGAGCTACGGTCTTGATGAGTCTAAGGTGCGGAGTACTTGCCTTCTCAACCTCTCAAGATGTTAGAAGAGCAAGGAATGATAAACACACATTTCCAAATGATCAGTGGAAAGGAAAATATCCCTAACTGATCTTTCCCTACGGGGGTCGGTTATGAAAATTTTTAATATACCTCGAACTTTTGAATCTTTGGACAAAATCCAATAGCGTAACCAATTCAATACCACCTCAGTCTTTATTTACTTGCTTTCAGGATTTGGCAATTCAAAATTTGCAGTTTTGTTTCATTTGAGCTTTAACCACCACTGGGAGATGATGAAGATTTACTCCTATCAAGAGAAAATTCGAGACAATAATTTTCTTTCCTTTTCTTTTTTTAATTCGAAAAAGAAACCCAGTGTAAACGTCCCTCTAAACAACAAATGAATAAAAGGGACGAATCTATGATGGAAGAGTGCAGCGCAAAAAGAGTTTGGCTTTATTAACACTGAGTTAATAAAGACCTTTAGATTCTAAGACGAAGACGACTACGAGTGTAAACGTCCCTCTAAACAACAAATGAATAAAAGGGACGAATCTATGATGGAAGAGTGCAGCGCAAAAAAAGTTTGGCTTTATTAACACTGAGTTAATAAAGACCTTTAGATTCTAAGACGAAGACGACTACGAGTGTAAACGTCCCTCTAAACAACAAATGAATAAAAGGGACGAATCTATGATGGAAGAGTGCAGCGCAAAAAAAGTTTGGCTTTATTAACACTGAGTTAATAAAGACCTTTAGATTCTAAGACGAAGACGACTACGAGTGTAAAAGTCCCTCTAAACAACAAATGAATAAAAGGGACGAATCTATGATGGAAGAGTGCAGCGCAAAAAAAGTTTGGCTTTATTAACACTGAGTTAATAAAGACCTTTAGATTCTAGGACGACGACGACTACGAGATCGAGATTTTCTGAATGCACTCTTTCTTTTTTATAAGAATATTATTTTTCCAACCCAGGCTGAATATTTTAAGCTTCTCAAGCTTTAAAAATTTTTAGGCAATATTTTCTCCTTTGAACAGTTACTTTACAGAAAAAAGTCTCTGGGTGCCCCTGAAGCAAAGACGTTTTTGAGCGACGCATGTCAACCGGAAGTGAGGTCTTTTCCCTTTTTATATGCGTTGACGCTAACAAATTTGTATTGCTAAGTTTCTTTACTCTTACAGAGGCGAATTATAATTGACCATTTCTGACGGATTTTTACCCTACAAAGGTCACCTAGAATTTTCGGGAGCCTTTTTTCTGGCTGACATTTTCGAAAAGGTAAGTTTTGATCCCTATAATTTTCGGATCACTAGACTTTCAGCTAGGAAATCCGAGCAGATGAAAAACTTTGAGGGGTTAAAATTATGCCTAAATCTACCGTTTAAATACTAAAATACGTTTAACAATGCTATGTTTAGTGGTCTTTGGGTGCCTCTGATGCTGTTACGTTCATCTGTTGACTAACCTGTTTTTACGCTCAAGAGAAGAAAGAGATGAGAAACGAAGACAAACCAACAAGCCACCATCGTCTATAAGTTTGCCTGGAAGTGAGAAATGTTGCTTTCTGGCTGCTAGCTGTTGTTGAAGAAGTGACAAAAACTGAAAACGATTAGACTCCTTATATATGGCTCGAGACCTCGAAAATGAAAGCAATTTGCCTATGCCAAGTATATAGGAAGTAAAATTACCATAAAAAAAATTTCTCTTTGAAAGTGAATTAGCGGGCAGTAGAAAAATTAAGGTGGTGAGTTTCACTGAAATAGAAATCAGTATCTTCGTTGACAACTCGACTATAGGCTTTTTCTGACAGGTTAATCAACAAACAAAGAAACAAACAAGTAAACAAACTAAAAGAAAAAGACATTTTTTAAAATACTGTTTCTCGTGGGTGCCGTACGGGACGATGGCCCAACCAAATTCCACATATATGGAGCATACAATGACTTTCAAAGACTCCCTCAGAGCTCCTACGTGTTCTGTGGGTGAATAAACTAAATTTTTTTATTTAATCATTAAAGGATTGTGACGTCTCGACTACAGCAACGCTTGGGTAATCCGGCCGGAGACCTCGCGTTTGATTCGCACCACTGCGAACCTAACATAGAGTTGGCGGGAGAGGTATTAGCATTCTTTCGCTAGTGGGATGCGAGATGAAAGAAAATTTAAGGGCGCAATGCGGGAAGTTCGTCATTTTCATGGCGGTCGCTTGAAATGTTGATTTTTCCGGGCGGGAAACAGGATAGATAGTGACAATACACCAGAATATTTCACGATTTCGTGAAGAAAAACTACTCTGGAAGTTTACACAGGTGGTGTCTGAAATCAGTTCTGCATCTTTTATATAAAAGTGTCTTTTTTTGTCTGATTTTAAGACCGCGCGTGTCATGTACATTCTGAATCAAGCCTTTGCGCAGCTCCTCATACTGTTGCTTTACATGAAGGAGGAATCACATTCTATGATCCTGAGAATAGTATACCGCTGAAATGATGGTGATATGAAGGAAAGATTGAAACGTTCGCAGGTGGAGAATTGCAGGTAATGTAATGGAACAGCGTAAAAAACCCTAATTTTTCCAAACCACTAATGTCTGTCCTTGGCGAGCAAAGGAGTTGCCTTAAGATTTTCACAACGCTTAGAAATTAAAAATAGCCTGACTTCTGCTTTTTAGTCTTCATTCGGCTTTTTTTTTTCTGTTCATGGAAAGCACGAAGAATTGAGCGAGTACAATCTACCAACAACCATTTTAAGAGCTGGGGACCGTCTTCCTTTTTTGAAGGAGAATGTATCATCCATCAGAGCATATACATGGAGTGCGTTCTGCCACAGACTTTGAATGGTCCTCATGGTGGTGTTGCTACTACGATGGGGCTTGGAACATCTCCAACAAATATCGAACAATTTTCCTACAACAACACGAATTTCTTGACTTGTATGACCCTTGACGAGGAGAATCTGCACGCGTCTATTCATCGCAAGAAATAGGTCACCACCGTGTTACAATATTCTTAGTTAGGAAAACGGCTAAGAAGGGGCTAAAACGATAACTTCCTGTTCGGCGTAGAAGTCGCCCCTTTCATCGACGGTTGCTGCCATTTTAAAGATACTTGGAAAATGTTTGACTTGATATTAAGAATGCTTCTATGAAAAAAAAAGAAAATCGCAACCCAGGGTCAAACCCGGGCCTCGAACCCGAACCTTAGTATCCAAATCTCACCCTCTTACAACTACACTACAACACCGACCCGCCAAAATTCCGAAAAATTTAAGTACATAGACTAACAAACTGCCCTTCTTAACTGTTAGATCAATAACAGGTGACCCTTGCCCTTTTCGAAATTAACTTTTAACGAAAATTAACTTGGGCTTCAACGTCCTTCTTTCTAAGGCCATTCAAAAACGTCTTATTTGCGTAAGAGTAATTTAATCCAAGGAATATATTACGTCTACAGTTGGTCTATCATGACTAAAGGCTTGGTTACCAATGCTGGCATCGACCGTTAAAAAATGGCAAAGACCGCTGGCGAAAGGGAAATAGGAATCGGCGCATAGCATGGTCAAGGAACATAGTATCCGCTTCCTGAACGGTCAGGCGGCCTCTTCGACATCCCTTCTCATACCTCCGGCGTTGACTTTTGAAGAATCTGAAGTGAGAATGATCTTGTCACTCACCGGCCGCATCTCCTCGTTGTCTCTGGCCTTACGCTCCTCTACCTCACTAAGGCACTATATAAGCCTTCCATGCCAGCCTTTGCATCATCGCAACTTCTTCTTGATTAGTCGGCACCTACCGGAGGGATGTTTTTTCTGACCCCCGAACGTGCTGAACCTGACAGTATAAAGTCACATGAATGAAGCAAATAGTGAAGAGGACGCGCCTGAAGAAAATCTTCCCGCAGAAGAAAGTGACAAACTGTTTCAGCTCAGTCACTAGTCAAACGTCAACTTTTTGGTGGGTGTGACATCGCGGTTTGGCCGGCGCCCTAAGAAGTGTTTAAAATAAGCGTTTAATATTTGACCCTTTTCATTGCATTGTCCTCGATCTTGTGCAGATATCAGGAATTGCTGAAAGAAGAGCTGAAATAAGAGTTTAACTGTCTAACAGCATCTGTTTAAGACATACTGCAATCGTTTCCACTGTTAACCGGCAGACGTTGAACATATTTATTCCAGCCCGAGTTTGTAAATATTTCTTCAATCTTATAGAAGGTCGTATGTAAGGACAACATATCTAAATATATCTTGGCATAGATGCTTTTTCCAATTTTGCTTGTTTGTGCTGTCAACTCCCTTGTTTTTTAGTTTGGTGTATGAAGGAGAGCCTTCGCATTGTTCCACGTGCTGTTCTCCGGTAAAAGAAAACTTTTTTTTGATTCCTGAATGCTTATCCAAAAGAGAACAAATTTACCAAACTAAACTCACTGCTGCTGTTTACAGGGAGCTAATACCGATTTGTAGAGCTAACCCCACCCCTAACCCGCGAAAACCGCGTCTCTTCTGGAAAAAGAACTTTAGACTGCGTGGCAAGAGTTTCCCCAAATACCGCCACAAATTGATATCGTTTTAGAGTTCTACCTGCGCATTTGAGGTCCAAAATCAATACATTTTGAAGCGCTTTCTTTACAGCTAAAATTCAAATTTGGCAAAAATATTTGAACAGACTTGCAATAACATTGCCAAGGAGTCATACAATTTACATTTGTACTTAAAAAGTCTTAAAAACTTACTCGTTTCTCCATCATGTAGGCCTTGCAGCTACTCGTAAATCTTCTACAGGTAAACTGGTGTCTACCCCGGAAAAACGGCTAGTTCTACAGGGTAAGGTCGATGACGTCACCCCAAAATGAAAAAAACATGGAGCTACCCGTTACCCGTACACCGATTTCGGGGTATCTTTAGGTCTCTATTAATTAAAATTAATGACTGATGAACGGAAGGGAGCACTGCAACTATAAGTGATAGATTGATCTCCATATGATTTTCGATTCATTATGGTACTAATAAAGATCTACCAACCAGTCGCGGATCCAGAGGAGGGGCCGGGAGTTTCGTGGCAGGTATAAAGTCGACATAAATTCAACTTCATTTTCAGACCACACTTCTTTGGTCCTGCAAACAGGAATGGCCGAACTAGTTCCACTGCTTGGAAACTTGGAGCAATAACTATAAAAAGAAATTCAGAACAGAAAAGTAAATTTGGACAAAATCAATATGATGTAGGTCAAATAAAAATTCAATTCAGGGTAAAAATTTTTAAAGGGGCTATGTCGTGGCTGTCTGGTTCATTTTATTGATAGGGAACTTAAGCAAGGACATTTTTGAGAGACACATGTCAACCGGAAGTGGACTTTTTGCGCCCTTCGGCCATGATCTGGAACAAATTCTTGGGCAAATCGTCTCTATAAGAGTAAAGACACTTTACAATCCAAATTTGGTAGCGTAAAGGCAGTGTGGCCGAGTGGTCACCGTGTCAGACTACCAATCGGGCCGTCCCAGTTTTAAGTCCCACTCTGGCGACTTACTGGATTTGTTCCCGGTTGTCGCAGTTCAAATGCTCCGCCACATTTGTAAATAGCCAACTGCCATGGTTGCCTCCTGCCAGTTGGGGTTTTTACTCCTGGTTGGGTGTATTTATATTATTTGTTTCTAAGCCAGTATTTGAGTGGAGTGCCTGTAAACTAGCTGGATAAGCTAAGTGCACGTTCCACTATAAACAACTTGCTCTTAAACCTTAACCCAGGGTTCTCATTAAGCGCCAGCAACCAGCTGAAAAACCGGTTACTTTGAGGTCCGTGCTGTCTACTTTAAGGGGAAAATAGATAAAGTGAGGGAGTGGAAGCCTCAAGTTGCCTACAACACTTCATTGCCAAGCCCCCTACTTTTACATCCTAGCTGTCTACTTTAGAACTTAATGAAAACCCTGTAACCTTATCCGGCTGACATGCATTGCTCAAAACGTCACTGCTTAAACTCCCTAATAACACCAACTACGCATCCTCATTCGCTATGGACCTTGAGAAAGACGTATAATTAATATTATATATTTTATGTTGCAGGTCATTATCAAACCCAGGTTAAAATTGTTTCAACCTAGCTTATTCTTTGGGCACACAAAAGTTTTTGCTCGCAAAGGCGCCATGTTGAAACTCCAAAAGAGAGGAGGAAGTGGGGCAAGTCAAAGGGAGCTTTTTCCTCCCCTTCCCCTCCCTCTTTTTTCTTTTGCCCCTAGCTATTTCTACTCTCCCCAATACCAATCCTCCTCTCTCACAAAATCAAAGATGGCGGCTATGAACATAAACAAACATAAACCACTAGGGACAGCGCATAACTAATCAAAAGGTGAAAGTGGGCGACATGCTGTTGCTAGCGGCCTTTTAAACAAGCAGCTTTCGACCACCAAAAATACACCTGCCCAGCAGGCTACCTAGCTTAACACTCAGTTTCCTTTGTGTCCTAACACTATGATCATGAATAAGACGTAATTAGGGCTTCATTGTGCTGGACAGTAGTGATTAAGAATCACGCTAGGCAAGAGCCCATGGGCTCCTGACCTAGGTTAAAAATTTTAACCGCAATTTAATGTGGACCTACAAACAGATACAGGGAAAATCTGTTCGTGACTTCCATTATCTAAATGCAGCCTGCAAGGAACCTGACAGGAAGCAAAGCATGTATCTAAAGATTAAAAGGGTAGCAGTAGAAATTAAGTCCACTGGGTGGAAAAATATTTCTCTTTTTATTTTCCGTACTCCCCCACCCCTGCCCCGCCCACAAAACCTAGCACTTTTAATTGACTCACATCCAGTTAAGCATTCATAGCATAATAAGGCACAAGGAAAAAGAAGGGTGTAAACAATCTAGTGCAATTTAGGATGGTAATTTACATTGACTACCTGTTGAGGAGGGAAATGCTTGACAAAAGATCCACCTTTGGTCCACCCTCTCCATAAGGTTCATATGCTGTAACTGGTTGATCCTCAGGGAAGAGTTTCTTTACTTCACAGCATGGGAGTCGGCAGTTAGGACTCAGCTAAAACATTTTCTATCCCTTGCAAAATCTGCTTGATTCAAAAAAATTTTGTGTTATTGACCAAGCATGAGGTAAATATAAAGGTGGCTGGATATTGACCAAGTTCTTTTTTGCATTTTTATTACCTGAGACAAGATTAAGGTCAATAAAGATGCAAAAAAGAAAGAGGCCAATATCCAGCCATCTTGACCAGACAAGCTTGGTCAATTGTTTATTGACCAAAAAAATACTTTTTCTTGCGCTACCAGCAAGGGAAATCCCAAGTGGGCAAGATGGGCCCACCTTTCCCACTTGGGTAGCCAATCATAATGTACATGTAGGATTGGCTTCATCTTGCCTGCTCACAGATTCAGCCAAACATCAAATGAGATTACTGCACATTCACACTGCTTGACAATCAACAAGGGGTCAATTCAACAAAATTTTGACAAGTGTTACATGTACATGTACTTTAATTTACATGAAAAGGTGTAGGTATTTTTTTCAAACTCTAGTAAAAGTGTTATTAAACTGAGTCCAGGTTTCTTTCAAGGGTGGGGACTATCCCACTGCTCTACAGGAAATTTAAAGAAGAAGGAAGTAAATTTAATTAGACAGCAATATATTAGATGATAGAGTGCTCAATGTCAAGTGTGGGGGTGCAAAGGGGGATCATCCCCCTCCTCCACTGAAGGGATCTGGGAGCCTCCCCAGAGAAAAATTTTAATTTGGGGGCCTTGAAAAGTGAATTGCACTGCAATTGCAGTGAATTGAAAATAGCAGATAGAGGAACATCTTGGTCCCATGATCAATCACAATGATATTACATGTATCTTCTGATTTTTGGTGTAACAATGCTTATGAAAGAAGTCAGGATTGCAACAGTACACCTGTTACTCAGGGTTGTCAAAAAGTTTTGAAGTAGATGGCTGAGTTGTCAAAGTAAGCGGCCAGTCCAGGGATATTTTATTTAAAAACACTCCATCCATAAAGAAATGCCAAGCAGAGTAGCCAGCCGATACTAACCAAGAAGGCAGCGATTTTCACTGGAAAACTTACTGCATTGTAACATTGTACTGCATTGTAACTTACTGCATTGTAATAGTCAAAGAGACCTCAGAAATCAACCCTCTTGATTGTTTTCAGTGCTTTCATTCTTTTTCCACAATCAAATATGGGATTTACTTCAAGGTTTCACCTTGGGCTTATTTAAAATCAAACCATAAACTAAATTCACTAAATCTTACTGGCTATACCTTAAACTTCTCCTCAGCCTTTGCCTTTTCTGTCTGTCTAACAAGAACAATGAATTTGGCCCCTGTAGATTTCAGGCTCCTCTTCACATTGAAATAATGTTTGTGGTCCTTAGGCATCCCTTGACGTATCCGCAAGCTACATCTGCGTGCATACAGGTCCTTTTCAATCTCAAAAGTTGCGACAAGGACATTTACGGAACCATCTTGCATGCAATCCATAACGGTTACCTTACCCTCCACTTCATCAACCAGGCCTTGCTCAAGAACATCTTGTTTTGCTTTCTTACTACAGACACACGCTCTCTTCAGAAAATTGTACTCAGGAAATTTATCTGATAGCTTATTAATGAGAGAATTCAGAGCCTTTGCAACGATGGTACTAGGGACAAGAATGACACACAAGGGATCATCACATTGAGTCTTTGATCCATACGTTGTTGGCACATTTTGCGGTTGAGAGGCTACTGTCCAGTTGTCGGGAAGTTGTGTTGAAGCCGACAAGTCAACAGGTTGTTGCTCAGGAAATCCTGTTAGATCATCTGCAGCCATATGAGTTTGATCATCCGATAAGGGGCCTGAATCTGCACATAGACCTTCTTGGCAAATGGACCCTTGAAAAGAACAATCTGCAGTGTAACCAGGCTTTAAATGCATTGACATGTGAAACAGCAGTTTCTCTGTCAAATCAGTCAATTCACATCTTTCAAAACTACTATCCTCCAGCAAGTTGACAACTAAACTTAGCTGTGTCCTGCAATATTGGAGAATGAGCAGGTCATAGTTTTCACAACATTTTTTTTCAAACTTCATGATCTCTTTTATCGTAATTTTGGCAATATAAGCAGTGTGCTCTGGCCCAAACAACAAGAGAACCTTATGGCACTCGCTTAAAACATGTTTGGCAAACTTGACACATTCTCGAGTTGCATCTTGCTCTTTGGTGTCTTTCAGAAATATGACAGCATTTTGAAGAATTTCCTTGAGCTTACAAGTACGTTGATTGTCCTCAGAAGCATGAGTGTAGTACACTAACTCTTCATCACTACGTTCTCCATATCTGTTCAAGCCCGGCAAATCATAAGAAACAGATGCCTTGCAATTAAATGTTTCCTCCACTGAGCTAAGAAACCGTTCAGTACCTTGCAGACATGATAGTTGACGTGAAATCTCTGAAGACAGCCCAACAATTTTTGGCCTAAAATCCAGTTCACAATTATCTACATGATTTAAAATAAGTGCGAACGGATGACCTGGAGAAGTAGCATGATGGCACTGGTCCAGAATAATCAAGCTGATAGATGTTAAATTTAACACTCCAACTTTTATAAACTGTAGAAAACTGGAGGCTGTTGCAACCAAAATATCACTTTTATGAGGCAACCATTGATTGTTTCCAGTAACCTCATCTTCATCAAAATAAGTTTTCACAGACAACATACTTTGGTTTGCCATAGCATTCAGGAATGGCTTCACCAACTGAGCTGAAGACACAAAGGAAAAAACGATTAAGTGGCCCAATATTATTATTGATGGGTAACTTCAACCCTTGTTACATCACACGCATGCAGCACAACTTGTCATTAGCTTATCATTAATGAAATGGAAAAATAAAGTTGATGGATACATATTATTTTGTGAGTTAAGCAGGTCTGGAAATAAATATAGATGTATTCAAGTTGTTTTTTCTTTCTTGACTGTTCATCATTAATTTTCCCACAGCCCAGTGTCAGGAATTGTATCCATCCTGTGATAATGCCCTCCCTACATCTCTACACAGACTGTATGTCTCTAGTGGGAAAGAGGGTATATGGTACATTTTCTACCCACAAGTAAAAAAGCCAGAAGCTGGAGTTTCCTTCTGATTAGTCAAGAAACAATTGTGAATAAGTTCTGTTGATTGATTGATTCATCACGTCTTTCAGTGAAAACATCAACAGATTATAATACAGTGAAACCTGTATTAAGCGGAAAACCTCGGGGAATGTTGTAGTGTCCACTTAATACAGAGAGTCCGCCTAATACAGGTTTCGATAGATAATGTCATATGAGGTGTCGAGTGCCATTCAAATGAACAGTGGAAATGTTTAGAATATTCCCAGAGACTATGACGCTATACAGTACATTTGCATTAATTTCCTTATTAAAGTGGACCAATTGATCATAGTACCAAAAACATAATTACAACTCAAATTTGAAGAAATCAGATGAGTGAAACAAGCTGATTAGAAGCAAAATGACATAGAAAACAATACTGTACTGTGAAACTAATCAAATAAGTTCATCAAGTCATGTTTTTAAATGTAAAAATCAAAAAATTTATGGGTGGCAGTCTTTTGCATTTCCGACATCTGGCATGTTGGGTGGTGGAATTTAATTACAAGTGTCCGTTTAATACAGGTAATCAACAATAGAAATGACTATTCCAGGTGCTTTTAAGGTGTCCGCGTCTGTTTCCGCTTAATAGAGGTGTCCACTTGATAACGGTTTTATGTAAATTAAATAAAGGAAATAAATTTGGGGACTTCGGCTACTGTCCGCTTAACCCTTTAAGCCCCAATATCCACATACAAATTCTCCAAACTGATCTCCATACATTTCCTTAAAGAATGAGTTGAGAGAATTTGATAAAAGATCCAAGCATTTTCTCTTAGGTGATCATTTTATTAATTCTCACAAACCTAATCTCATGATAATGTATGAATATCGTTAGGAGAAAATTGCTGTTGGACACTATTGGGACTTAAAGGGTTAACAGAGGGTGTCCGCTTACTACGGTGTCCGTTTAATACAGGTTTCACTGTCGGATAGAAATCAAATCACTTTACATTTAATGTAAAGTACAGGGTTGTCAATAAGGTTTTAAGTAGGTGGAAAAAGCTAAGGAGAAGGCAGAGATAAAAAAAACTCACACCAAAGGCAAAACTTGCACATCCCAAAGGCTCAAGTTTCTAGGGGGATTTGGGGCCATGTCAGTCTCACTATTTTTTAACTTTTCTCTTGGCCCTCGTGACAAGACTCCCATTCTCATGTTTTTTTGTTTTTAGGAAATCATTCTAAAATGAAATGGTACCTTGCTGGATAAAAATGGAAATTTAATGGAGAATGCCAGTGCCCATTCAAGCCTACAAGGCATTTTGTCTAACATTTTTAGCCATGAAGTTGGCTTATCTGGAAGAAACTACCCAGTTACTATGAGTTTCATCCTAGTGATGACCTCTTCCCTGGCCCCTTAAGAATCATAAAAAATGGCATCTTGTTACAAGAAAGATCACAAGATAATATTCAGATATATAAACAGTGAATGCTCCTAACAGAAAGAGGGCCGTGTTTAATCTTGATCAGGAAAAAAAAAATAGAATCTCACCACTTTTTGTAGAATCTCCAGATTTTTGGGGGGGGAGGGGGAGGGATTTCCAGATTTTCCTTTATCAGGGTTGGCAGGTCTGAGAGCTATTGCCACTCTAAATAATTATAATCTCTAACTCGACTGACTCGACTCCTACAAGTAAGATATAGCAACTGATTTTAGCACTGCAGTTTTACATAAACTCTCCTTGTAATCTTAAGCTTACCACTCTCGTCGTTAACCAAAAGAACCATCAACCCACAATAAAAACAACAATAAAAAACAACAATAAAAACGATCAGAACGATCATATCTTTTCTTTTTATATTTCGTTATCTTATGTAAAGGCAAGAAAACAAGCGTAAAGTTATGTTTTAGCCAAGCAGAACCGTAAAAACATTACATTTGCATACTGGTCAATACAGCAACTTCCGTTTTATACAAAAATAAATTACTCCGCGTCGCCAGCCGCGCTCTACGTCTGTTAGAAAAGTATTGACAGTTTCTCCTAAAAACTGTACCTAATGAACCATTCTATCTGAAAGAAAAAATTTTAAAACTATGTTGAGAAGCGGTACAAATCGAAATCCGTGCCGCTTGTCACGTTCAAAGTGATGGATTATGTTACATGTGAAATCATGCAGAACGACCTTTGAACATCGACGCGTGCCGGTTTCCTTCGTACAACATTCGTAAAAACATTTTCTGTAGGGTTTAGCTAAACTCTGACTCAACAAGCCAACACTAGTATGTTAAATTTTTCTGCCCGCTTAACTGAACACTGCACCAGAAGCAAGAGTGCCCGGCCGGGCGACCGGGAACTTTTTTTCAGTCGCCCGAAGCTAAATGTTAGTCGCCTCAGGCGACCGGGCGCCGTTAGAGCACAGCCTTGACCCAGGTTTCAGAGCTCGTCGCCGAAACTGCTGGAAGATCTTAAATGCAATGAAAAGCTTGGACTCGCTTCTAGCCATACAAACAACACTCGCACTTTCAGAATCCAACGCTTTTTCCACCAAATCCACTGCATAGTGTGGACGCTGAAATGAGATTTCTTTTTCTCGTTTACTTACATTCATCGTTTAACTCTATGGATTTAGTGTGTTGTGGGTGAAAAAAAGTCGTTTTCACAGAAGTTTGGAAAAGACCGCCACGGAGGCGGCCATCTTTAAATTGGTACCCAGTCCCCCAATATTCTGTCTCGTTGGGTCACAGGTCACCCAAGCTCCGTGCATAAACCGCATGTGCCCATTCTCTAGACTACGTGAGAAATTCAATATAGTTGAATAGTTGAATGTAGAAACGCATTTCACTTACCTAAACCTGGTTTTTTTGCTGCGTTTTCTTTGCAACCTGGGCTCAATTCACGGCCATGCTCTATGGTTTTGCAGCTCGCTGTTTGCGTTTTCTGTGCAACCTGGGATTAATTCATGGCCATCATGGCTCTATGGTATTGCAGTTCGATGTTTGTTTGGTGTTATTTTCCTTAAAAATGTGAACCGAAGCTAACCAAGGTTGGTTACTGAGCGCAACCTCAACTCACAATTGCTCTCGCATCACAAACCATCGCGCTGATCCGCCATTAAACTCCATCACCTTTTCCACTCGTCCTGAGTAATGCATTGCGATTTTGGTGGAAAACATTTCATCAAGCTTTAGGTTCTGGCAAGAGCCATCCCATTATGGCTCTTGGTTCTGGGCAGTTTGGCTTGCGCTCATCTCAAAAACTACGCGTTGCGAAGTGAACGCGGTGATTTCACACAGCCCTTACATACACTAATCTCATTGGCTAGTTCTCAAGACTGAATAGTTTCTCAGGAAATGCTTATTCTCCATTTGCACGCCTCCCATAATGCACCTTGTTTTCCCCCAAAAGTGATGAATAAAAATTGTCTTTACATTCGTCTTGGAACGACTGTAACACCAAGGAAAAATGAAAAGCAAAGGTTATGCAAAATTTGGGCGGGGGTGGGGAGGGGGGGAGGCGCAAACAAGGTGAATTATGGGAGATGTGCAAAGGGTGAAAAAGGTAATGAGCGAGAGAGGAATCAATAGTAAAACACTGCTGCATGCATTGTGGTTAAAAAAACCAGATGTATTATGAGTAGATATCGAAAATATTCATGTCCCTGAGGTCTGCTGCGTTGTTCGCTCGCTGAGGGAAGAGGGTAGAAGGGTGTTTTCTTTTATTAAAAATAAAATGATTTTATTAAGTTAAAAACAACAGATGTTAGCCTAGTGGTTTTTATTAGATAGGGAACTCGCATGGGCTGAGATTCGTAAACGTTCTGATAGATAGATTTTTCTTTACTCAGGGATAATCGGTATTTTCTCCCAAACCATTAGCCTGAGAGAGCATCCGGTTGTTTCGGCTCTAATTTCACCCGCCGGAGGGAGAGAAGCGACGACCAGAATACGTCTGTGGTTCTCAGGGTACCAAACTGAAAGGTGACACTTATTTAGCCTGTGAACAGGCTCTCTGTTTGGGGAAAAAAAATAGCAAGGATTCCCTCTCCCTAGTTCCCCGCTCGACCAAAGGCCTGTTCACGGGCTAACACAATTTCGCAAGGCGAAGCAAGGGCGACTGGAATCAGTAACACATGAAAACTGACCAGGTTTATCAAGCAGCTTCAAAACCCTTTCTTCACCCTGTTTATTTGTGTACTAAACCTTAAATCTAGGCACTAGTTTAACATCTTATCCATGTTATCTGATACAATTCGATATTTTTTATTAATTGCTAACCTTAACCTGGGTTAAATTTTTGGTTATTCACGAATACAAAAATATTATAGGGCTTTAGCTTTTTTACTAACAGGAAAAAAGGAGCTAACTCGAAGAGTAGGGGGTGAACATATAGCGGGCTAATTCACTAAGAGGTCTAGAAGGCGACCTCACTAACATTCCATTGTAGATATCAACCTGATTTGGCTGGTAAGTTTTTTTTTTATCTCCTGGTCAAAAGTTTTGTTTCATTCTCCTTTCATATTTTGCGATGCTATTCTGCCTATTGTTGAGAAAATTGTCAGCAAGGAGCATTTAAACTTCGAAGCCATCAAACATATTCAACAGTCAGAATGCATGGGGGAAATTTTTCTAAAATTATTTTACTAGATAGGAATAAGCCTCGAATGACTACTCAAGACAAAGTAAGGGTCGCACAAACACTGGTTGAACTCCTTCGTGGCCGCAGCAGTAGCAAAGCCAAACAAGTTTAAACTTGTGTCTTGCGACTTTCCTGTTGAATTAACTAACGACAAGAGAGAATAAGCTCCTTCTATCTTCCTTACGACCCCCGCTCCCACACCCCGACAATTTAACGTCAAATTCGCCATTTCTCAAAATCCCATCCAAAAAAAATCTAGCCAGAGGCTAAACATAAGGGGTTTTTACTCGTGACTGACATCGTTCCAAAGTTTACAGAATTTTCAGCAAACGACCTTAGACATTCTGTCTCAGAATTCGACTGCCCTTGGACGTACCTAGATGGCAAAACCCCACACTTTGGAAAACTTTTCTACAATTCACCTCCTCGCCAAATTGACCAAATTGGCCTTAAAAATTTTATCACTTTGACCCTTCATGTCCTAACTTGCGTTTGTTATCTAACACCTCTACAAATGACGAAATTCATACCAAATTTTATATTTACATTTTAGCACTGAACTTTCACGAAATTTCGCTCCTTTAGCTGAATTATCTCTGATTTATTTAATTAAAGTTATTCTTGCCTTTATGATTACGTGAGCCGTTCTCAACTCACACATGAGGTGGAGAATTCTAGACGTCTAAATGTTCGGTGTTCTGCCTTTCCAGATTTTTCGCTTCAGCAAGATGGCAAAACGAACAAGTTGCGACAGCAATGCAAATAGGATCAACAACGCAAACAGCGCAAAAGGAAAACTGAGAAGAGCCACTTGGATCCACTGTAGGACGTCAATGATGCTTTTGTTTGGACCTTCGGGGCGGACTGCAGAGGACGCGAGAGTCGCTGTTGTCACGTTTATGGTCGCGATACAAGACAAAGTTATCAGAGAAAAAGTTTCCATTCTATCTGCTGTGCGGTCCCTGAATGGCTTCTTGATTGAATGATGAACTGCCATCAAAATACAGGCAAATGACATGCAACAGGAACAAACCATGAAATTGGGAATAAAGGCGCGAAATATAAGAAGCACAAGCCTTCGACCAATCAGAACGCTTTCCCAGTAGAGCGTCCCTTGATCATGCGCAGTAGTTGGACGGAAAGGGCCAAGCAAAATGTTGGATATTTCGTTGGTGCATTCTTCGCTATTATGTGATCCATTTCCATCGTCAATAAGCGATGAAAGGCGGGTGTATCTATTATGAGAGACTGGTTTCCCCCTCTGTTTGGTGTATGAACGTTTAACAAGCCAGTAAACGAGAAACGGTAGGGGAACAATACACGCACCAATAAACTGTTTCCATGATATGGTCTTGTTATACAGCTTTCCAGAACCCAGGTACAGAACCCCGACGAATGGAACGACAAAAATAACATTAAAAGCTAGAAGACAGTGCTGCCACCATTGCCAGCAAACAACGTTACCATCGTAGTAAAGACGCAGTTCAGACCCAATAGGTACGCAGTGCATTAACTTGAGCGAGGTTTCAGCAAGACGCTCGTAACCAAGCAACAGGATTTCCATGGCAACAGCCACGTAATGAACGAACAAAGGCTTGTGTTTCTTCAATATTCGGTAAACCACCAAATTAAGACAGTAGATCATGAAGACGTGACCTATGGCAACAAATACCAGCGCAGAGAGGAACATTTCCTTAGTGACCGCTGTCAGTCCCGCAAAGGGGCAGCCAATTTTCTTGTCCAGGATATGGACTTCAAAGTTAAAAGCAGCGACCATCGTGGAAATGTACGGAACTTTTTCCATCATTGTTTCCACAGATGTGGTGCTTAGCAAGTCGAATACTTGGTAGAAATAAAACGTAATTCTGATATAGCCATTCTCGCTTTCTTCTTTTTCAAGAACCAAGTCTCTTTGCAAATTCTGTTGACGACGATCCTTTTTAAACCGGAAAATTTGATCTTTCAGAAAACGAACAAGAGGAGGTTTCTTCAACAAATAGAAAGTCAAAACGATGGTATAGATTGCCATGAAAAGCCACAATTGAAAATTGCATCTACATTCGTCAGCTTTTCGACATTTGGTTGAAAAGAGTGATTCAGTAAAACCAGGAGCACATCTTCCACAAAGAACACCTTGCCGGTAACCATAGCAACGGTTGAAGTCCTGGTGGTGGTGACTTTCACCGCTGCAATACTTCTCGGGACAAGGCACAAATGTCAGGGACGAGAAATTGCTCGAGTTTTTAATTTTGTAACCCCAAAAATCTCGTTTAGCGACAATGTTATTGGGTCCTTTGCAGTGGGCTCCAAATGGGCACTCAAGACAACTGAAGCCTTTGCGAACCGACAGTCCCCTGGAAAATCCACTTTGAAGACTGTACATTTTTGAACGGCACATTAGGCATGCAAATATCTCAGTTGTAACATTAATACGGCAAAATGAACTGTCCTGCTCACCGTCATAGCTGAAGTGAGTAAAATTGTAAAATCGAAGCGAGCTTCCCATTGGACATTGAATAGTAGAGTTCGAGTCGATATCGAAATAGCCACCGTAAGATATCCTGAGAACAGGTTGTTGACGAGCCCGCCGACTTTCAGAGAATTTTGTTTCAAAAGAGGTGCTCTTTATCTTGATTGGTCCTCCGCTTTCCGAATGCAGAAATCTGCCAACTTTAAAAGAAATGCCTTTGAAAGTTCCCTCTTTTCCCTCTTCGCGCTTGAAAGCACAGTTCTGGAACTCAACCTTCGCACTGCCGTATCCAACATATACATGACCTGTGTCGCTCAAGGCAAAATTATTGGTGAAATTGCATCTTCGAAATTGAACATAACCGTTAATAATTTGAATCGCACCCGCCTCATACCCAAAGTTGTTTTGAAATAGCGTGTTTTCAACAAGGACACTACTGTTGTAAATCCACTGGGGATGGGTGTCGTTTCTCTCCCCTCCATTAACACATCCTCTGTCTACCAGCTTATCGGAGTCGAAAAGAAAAAGAAACGCTCCCTGGCCAGTCATATACGCTGGCAAGTTTTCGTATTTTTGCACTATCCACTCGTTCGTTTCTAGACTGAAACTGTCACGGAACTTGCAGCCTCGCAGAGTGATCGTCTTGTTTCCCTTGGCAACAAACACAAAGGCATTAGTTGGTCGACCTGCAAAGGTTGCATTTTCTATTTCAACGTTTACTTTCGAAGGTATCTGTTTGTCTAGAAGGGGGATGATGATGCGAATACCAAATGTAGCGTTCTGCCGGTTGTATTCTTGTACTTCTTTACCGTCAAAAACCGTGTTGGTTACTTGGACATCAACGCGGACGGTATTGTTTAGCAAACCGTACACGTCCATCAAGTTATTTCGAAATGTGCAGTTGTGAATGCTTGTAAATAAATAAAAATTGCTGTCGTTCATAACAAGCGCGTCATACGCAACCATCCGGACACCATATAAGGAGGACCTCACAGTTACACCTTCGAGACAAACATTGAAATTCGGTGTTAAGCTAACTGCAACTTCGGAGCTTTGAACAAACGATGTGTTGAAGATGTTAATTGTTCCAGACTGAGATGTAGTTCCCGTCACTTGCAATGTAGCGGCCTTTACTGTTCGATTCATTTTATTCATTTTATTGTCGTAGAAGCGGGACCCATTAACTTTTAAGTCGATTGTTCTGTTTGCGTTTGTAAAGCTCTGAACTGTGATACATCTTACTTCAGAGTTATTTACACATTGCAAATCAACAAAAGCGACTGTGGCCATACTCACATTGGAATAGTAAAGGCTACGGGAAGTCATAAAATGATTGCGCTTAAGGTTAATGTTATAGTACGTTTCTTTTGTAACAGCAGTGGGCAAATCAACATCCAAGAAATGACCTCCGCCCCCAAGGCAATGAACCTCATTCATCGTTATTTGCAGATAAATGGTTTGAGAGAATTTCTTCAGTGTTTCATTCGTTGAAAACACTATAGCACCCCTTTCAGGGGACTGTGTGTGGAAGCCATTTTCCAAAAACTTTGTTTTGGTCATATTTAATGAAAACAGTCTGTCTTTCTTGAGAGATTGTTGTTCAAAGTAGATTCTAACGCACAGGGAGTTGTTTTGAAAGACAGAGTCTCGAATAGTTACATTTACTTTCGAAATGTTTTGCACACGAATAACAACAGCTGATTCCATGGCGGTTTTATCGCTATGCCTTGTTCGAAGAGTACAGTTGATGATCTCCACGTCGCCACAGTCTATAAATTTTAAAGTCGTTTTTGAGAACGATAAGCCGCTTAACGATATACGCAAAGACTCGTTTGATCCATGAAAATGAAACCCTTCTGCACAGGTCACGTGGGCTTCTGTTGATGGTAAGCTGGTCATTGTGACGCTTTTTGTTACCCAGATTCCCGGATGATGGGCTCGCGTGGTTAACTGTTCGCAGTCATATGGTTGCTTTGCTGTACCACTGCCGTCCAGGATAACCATCCCGTCCCAGGACACGCGGGTAACAGCCTTTGTTATCGTGCGACAGGGCTTTTTAATGGAGCCACAACGTTTGCTGTCGTTTCCGCGTAAAGAAACGTGGACAGTTCTTTGATACTCGAGGCATCCTGTAAGCATTGGAAAGACAGGCAAGTGTTCAATCAAGATGCATGTTCCCCTTGCAAGAATAGCTAAACAAAGTGTCATTGGGCAGGGCCGTCCCTTTCAAGGGCTCTTTTCCTTTCCAAGCCCCTTATGTTAAAACTTCAATGTGCAAGATCTTGGTTTCTGCGGCCAAGTTCTCAGTTAACCGCCATCTGGAAGTCTTCCAATTAATATGATCAAAAGAAAGCGAATTCAAGATCATAGCGGCCAACTTGGTAACTTCCACGCCAAAAATGATTAAACAATAGTAAAAGAACTTTCCAGACTGTAGCAAAGAAACCCATGAATTTACTTTTAAACTTTCCTGCACGTTATTACATCAACTATTGTTTTCTAGATTGACAGAGCCCAGCTTGCCCCACAAAAATAGAGCAGCGCTTAGTATAAGGCAAGACAAAGCAGTTGTCCCGTCTAGGTTTCCCTTGCAAGAGAGGCTAGTGTGGTCGCATACCATTACAACCCAATAGCTGCTCTTGCATTTTGTGCTTACAACACCACAGGTAGCCCAAGCTCGAAATATGAGCATCGACAAACATCGGCATTGTTGCGTAACATATATTACTTCGGCGGAGCGCGAAGTAAAGGATTCGCGACGCTCAGGAATGTATCAAAGTTGCATTTTTTTGACACGATTGGGCACGCAAAGTGTGTAGGTTTTCGGTTCTATTCGGCTATTTGACGAAGTGAGAGCCGAATTAGTTCGGGATATCTCGAGATCACTTCGATTTCTTTGATTTATTCTTTAACTTTTTCGAAGAAGAAAGAATTATTATTTTGGCTTTAATGGGGTTTGAAGCGACTCACCTGTGTGACCCGTCAGATCAGAGGAGACTCTTAAGTTGAGGGATTAGCCGATTGCGCTACTGCGACCGAAGGTAGTTTGAGAAATGAAAAATAGTTATGAATTGATGCACTAGTTTCGGGACAAGATTGGACGTGCAAGTTCGTGAGTTTTCGGCTTGTCTCAACTATTTCACGAAATGAGACCGGACTACTTCGCGATATCTTGAGATCACTTCGAGTTTAGTCTTTAATTACTCGAGGAATAAATAGAGTATATTTCGTGGCCGCGCAGAGACACGAAATTTCTCTTCGAGTGTTGAAAAACATTTCACGAGTGAGCCCTCCTTTCGAACTGTTTTATGATGAATTTAAAGTTTCAAAATGCTGCACAAAGACATTTTGTCTTTGTTGAGTGTTACGTAGTAAAATTGCTTTCATGCGTTGCGTGACTTTCTCAAACGTTCTCTACGTTTTTGGATTCGCCATGAATAATTAATTAGGGCATGTTTACATTTCAGCATGAGTCAGCAGATTTGCATCAGTTACTGAAATCATACAATGTGTCGAAAAGCTACTACTATTCGCCTGTTTAGTATTTTCTAGAACCTTATGTCAAACGGTATACAAGTTGCAAGCGAGTTCTTTTGACGAACTAAGTTTTTTTCCCACGAGCTGGACTGCTGTGTTTAGTCATTTGTGACGAAGGTCGATTTTCAGGTTCTGTGTTTACAAGTTCGCGGAAGCCGTACGATATCTGAAGTTCAAGTGAGAGTTTTTCATTATTGGTAGAGGCTGTTTAGTTTTACTCAAAGTTCAAGTCAAGTTTGTGTTGGTGGATGCTGTGTTTTAAAGCTCTGTAAAGGCTATGTTCCTTTGGTGTTAAACTTCCATGTGTTAATCCGATATCCCTGCGTGCTGATAGTCAGTGAATAATTATCCTCAAAACATTCGAACTCGTGACTTTGAGTTTTAGCCAATTCCATGCTCAAAGTAATTGACTCCTCAGGGGCACCCAACGAGAATATAGTTCAAAACCACTTAAACATAGCATTATTAAACGTATTTTAGTATTAAAACGGTAGATATAGGCATATTTTTATCCCCTTAAATTTTTCATCTGTTTGGATTTCCCAGCTGAAAGTCTAGTGATTCGAAAATTATAGGGATCAAAACTTACTTTTTCGAAAATTTCAGCCGGAAAAAAGGCTCCCGAAAATTGTAGGTGACCCTTTTAGGGTAAAAATCGGTTAAAAATGGGCAATTATACCATTTTTTAGATGTTCGGGAATCCTAGGAGAGGAAGACAAGCAAGAAATTTTGGAAAAAAATGCTCCGAAAATTCTAGATCTCAAATCGTCTTCCGAACAGATATTTTCCGAAAATTGTCGTTGGGTGCCCCTGACTCCTTACCCATGCATATCTTTAATCAGTACATGAGACTGCTATGCTGTTTTTGAAGCTTGATGTGACTAAGAAAAATAGAGAATTTTTTTTTAGAAGGATTTGTATGGAGTCATCAGAGCATAACTGGGCTAATATCTCGGAGACAATTTGTCCCGAAATGCTAGTTTTTGGCAATTACGCCTCTTGGATGTTGTTCTTTTCAGAATATCCTGACAAATCCCATAATGTCACAAATTAACACCTTACGCTTACCACATTTGATTTCTTACTATTCCTCCGCATTTTCAGTTAATTAGTTCCACAACCACGACGCCCAGGTGTACGCTCCGTAGCGACTTGTTCGAAATATAAAGATTTGTATAGGAAAAAAACCTATCGTTTCTGTAACCTACGAAAATGAAAGGATTTCAATAAAAAACAGCTTACCTTACTTAAAATGTGTGTTACGTCTCTCCTGTGTGGTCCACGGGCCGATTTATGGCCGTTTTATGGGATTTTATGTAAACCGTTTTCTCTCTATAATAAAGGTTTACCAAAGTTGGTTAGTTGGGCACTCCAGCGAAGCGGCTCGACTGATCCACCGAAGGAAAACGGCCGTAAATTCGCTCCAGCTGCTCCAATCGCCTCCAAATTCCGCCTTGGTAACACACGATATAGTTCTCCTTTCCAGTCATTATCTTTATATAGAGAGAAAACCGTTTACATAAAAGACCATATAACGGCCATAAATCGGCCTGTGGACCACAAAGGGGAGACGTAACACACATTTCAAGTAAGGTAAGCTGTTTTTTTATTGAAATCCTTTCATTTTCGTAGGTTAAAGAAACGATAGGTTTTTTCCCATACAAATCTTTATATTTCGAATGTTACGCAACAATGCCGTTGTTCGCCACTGTGACAACACTTGCTTTGTACATGTTCTAAAAGTCGAGCTACGGTCTTGATGAGTCTAAGGAGGGGAGTACTTGCCTTCTCATGATCAGCCTCTCAAGATGTTAGAAGAGCAAGGAATGATAAATACACATTTCCAAATGATCATTCGAAAGGAAAATATCCCTAAAATCTTTCCCTCCGGGGGTCAGTTATGAAAATTTTTAATGTACCTCGAACTTTCGAATCTTTGGACAAAATCCAATGGCGTAACCAATTCAATACCACCTCAGTCTTTAATTATTTGCCTTCAGGATTTGGCAATTCAAAATTTGCAGTTTTGTTTCATTTGAGCTTTAACCACCACTGGGAGATGATGAAGGTTTAATCCCATCAAGAGAAAAATTCAAGAAAATAATTTTCTTTCCTTTTCTTTTTTTCATTCGAAAAAGAAACCCAGTGTAAACGTCCCTCTAAACAACAAATGAATAAAAGGGACGAATATATGATGGAAGAGGGCAGCGCACAAAAAGTTCGCTTTATTAACAGTGAGTTAAAAAAACAAGACCTTTGGATTCTAAGACGAAGATGACTACACGGGAACGAGATTTTCTCAATACACTCTTTACTTTTTTATAAGAATATTGTTTTTCCGGCCCATGCTGAATATTCCTATTTTTCTGCCGATTTTAGGCTGAAAATATTCTTGTAATATTCTTAATTATAGCTTATGACATTTCCGTGTAAGGATGTATTGGCGTACGTTTGCGGTTTAATTCATGTCTTTTGCATCGTACATATTTCGTACTCCACAAATACATTACATGTACCGCTCATCATTGAACATTTGGCTATCGCTAGTAAAGAGTGTTTCTTTTGTTGGCTAGTTTTGCCGTTTAGAGAAAGGAATAATTTTATACAGTTAAGTAAAAACATATCATTGTATTGTGTTTACAGATTTTCGCACGAAATTATATTCTTTTTACAATTTCAGCCTCAGGTTTATTCTTAAAATATTCTTAAAATTTGGCAAATTTCAGCCTCGATATTCTTACAAAATATATTCTTATAAAAAAGAAAGAGTGCACTAAGTAGAAGCAACAGGGGCACCCTACGACCGAATGTTTCCAAATGGTTTCTCAGTGCTTTAGAAGCCTGTTTGGTTATTTTGGAGTTGTCCTAAAAACTATTTATCTGTTCGGATGTCTTAGGCGAACTTTGGTATTCAAGAAAGTCTTAGGTGGCTTTTTCGTATCTCATCCGAAAGTGTAAGCTACCCTTATGGGTCCGGTCGAAGTTTTGAGGGGACGTTTTGCCTTTATACCGAAATTTTTAGGAGACCTTGTTAAACAATAATCGCTTTCTAGTATTAAAATCAGTGAATAACATAACCTCCGAAAATAGTAGTCAAGCTATTAGAAAACCTCCGAATCTTTTAGACCAATGGAATGGTTATCCAGCCTTTTTAAGCTTTCCTCAAGCTTTAGAAATTTTTAGGCAATATTTTCTCCTTTGGACAATTATTTAACAGAAAAAAGTCGCTGCGTGCCCCTGAGGCAAAGACGTTTTTGAGCGACGCATGTCAACCGGAAGTGAGGTCTTTTCCCTTTTTATATGCCTTGACGGTAACAAATTTGTATTGCTAAGTTTCTTCACTCTTACAGAGGCGACTTATAATTGACCATTTCTAACGAATTTTTGCCCTAAAAAGGTCACCTAGAATTTTCGGGAGCCTTTTTCCTGGCTCACATTTTCGAAAACGTAAGTTTTGATCCCTATAATTTTCGGATCACTAGACTTTCAGCTAGGAAATCCGAGCAGATGAAAAACTTTGAGGGGTTAAAATTATGCCTAAATCTACCGTTTAAATACTAAAATACGTTTAACAATGCTATGTTTAGTGGTTTTGAACTATATCCTCGTTGGGTGCCCCTGATGCTGTTGCGTTCATCTGTTGACTAACCTGTTTTTACGCTCAAGAGAAGAAAGAGATGAGAAACGAAGACAAACCAACAAGCCAACATCGTCTATAAGTTTGCCCGGGAGTGAGAAATGTTGCTTTCTAGGCTGCTGTTGTTTAAGTGACTAATAACTGAAAACGATTAGACTCCTTATAATGGCTCGAGACCTCGAAAATGAAAGGAATTTGCCTACGCCAATGCAAGTACATAGGAACTAAAATTACCATGAAAACATTTCTCTTTAAAAGTGAGTTAGCGGGCAGTAGAAAAATTAAGGTGGTGAGTTTCACTGAAATAGAAATCAGTATCTTCGTTGACAACTCGACTATAGGCTTTTTAACAGGTTAATCAACAAACAAAGAAACAAACAAGTAAACAAACTAAAAGAAAAAGACGTTTTTTAAAATACTGTTTCTCGTGGGTGCCGTACCGGACGATGGCCGAACCAAATTCCATATATATTGAGCATACAATGACTTTCAAAGACTCCCTCAGAGCTCCTACATGTTCTGTGGGTGAATAAACTTAATTTTTTTTATTTAATCATTAAAGGATTGTGACGTCTCGACTACAGCAACGCTTGGGTAATCCGGCCGGAGACCGCGCGTTCGATTCGCACCACTGCGAACCTAACATAGAGTTGGCGGGAGCGGTATTAGCATTTTTTCGCTAGTGGGATGCGGGATGAAAGAAAATTTAAGGGCGGGATGCGGGAAGTTCGTCATTTTCATGGCGGGACGCGGAAAATCGTGATTTTTCCGGAACAGGATGGATGGCGACAATTGCTGGTTTTCAGGTGACGCCAGTCCAGAATCTGGGAAATGGAAGGAGGTACATATACAAAGACCCTCGCCAAGATTCAGGTGAGAGGAACATTTCGTACACGAGATATCCGACGAAATGTTTTACCCAAACGTATAGAGATTTGTAAGTAGACGCCATGCTGGTGCTCACCTGGATGAGCTCCAACATGGCGGACGGAAACCAACAGAAACATCTGTTACAAAAGCGTGAATTTGTTCTTCGAGAAACTCATAAACATTAATTAAAAGTAATACTTTTTCTAATACATGAACTGTTAATTCCTGAAATAAGTCATTTTTTTCAACCTACATGACAGCTCTCTTGGCCGTCATGTAAATGCCGCGTCACGCAAAAGCTTAGAAATTCAAGCGTACTCTATCACAAAACCAAGAACCCTTTTGAAGCGAAAATTTGTATGAAAATTAGTTTTCAGCTGCTCTAACGCATCGTGAAAGTAAAATCTCTGTAGAATCGATAGTTTTTTAGTTTGAATTTTAGTGACGTCATGTGAAAACCAACATTATAGAATATTTCACGATTTCGTGAAGAAAAACTAGTCCGGAAGTTTACATAGGTGGTGTCTGAAATCAGTTCTGCATCTTTTATATAAAAGTGTCTTTTCTTTGTCTGATTTAAAGACCGCGCGTGTCATGTACATTCTGAATCAAACCTTTGCGCATACTATTGCTTTACATGAAGGAGGAATCACATTCTATGATCCTGAGAATAGTAGACCGCTGAAATGATGGTGATATGAAGGAAAGATTGAAACGTTCGCTGGTGAAGAATTGCAGGTAATGTAGTGGAACAGCGTAAAAAACCCTTATTTTTCCAAACCACTACGGTGTGTCCTTGGCGAGCAAAGGAGTTGCATTAAGATTTTCACAACGCTTAGAAATTAAAAATAGCCTGACTTCTGCTTTTTAGTCTTCATTCGGCTTCTTTTTTCTGTTCATGGAAAGCACGACGAATTGAGCGTGTACAATCTACCAACAGCCATTTTAAGAGCTAGGGACTGTTTTCCTTTTTTGAAGGAGAATTTATCATCCATCAGAAACATATACATGGAGTGCATTCAGCCACAGACTTTGAATCGTCCTCATGGAGGTGTTGCAACTACGATGGGGCTTGGAACACCTCCAACAAATACCGAACAATTTTCCTACAACAACACGAATTTCTTGAGTTGTATGACCCTTGATGTGGAGAATCTGCACGTTTCTGTTCATCACAAGAACTAGGTCACCACCCTGTTACAATATACTTAGTTAGGAAAACGGCTAAGAAGGGGCTAAAACTATAACTTCCTGATTAGCGTAGAAGTTGCCCCTTTCGTCGACGGTCGCTGCCATTTTTAAGATACTTGGAAAATTTTGATATTAAGAATGCTTCTATGAAAAAGAAAGAAAATCGCAACCCAGGGTCAAACCCGGGCCTCGAACCCGAACCTTAGTATCCTAATCTCACCCTCTTAAGCTTACAACTACACTACAACACCAACCCGCCAAAATTCCGAAAAATTTAAGTACATACACTAGCAAAGTGTTCTTCTTGACTGTTACATCAATAACAGGTGACCCTAGCCCTTTTCGTAATTAACTTGCGCTTCAACGTCCTTCTTTCTAAGGTTATTCAAAAACGTCTTATTTGCCTTAGAGTAACTTAATCCAAGGAATACGTTACGTCTACAGTTGGTCTATTATGACTAAAGGCTTGGTTACCAATGGTGACATCGACCGTTAAAAAATGGCAAAGACCGCTGACGAAAGGGAAATAGGAATCGGCGCATAGCATGGTCAACTAACATAGTATCCGCTTCCTGAACAGTCATGCGGCCTCTTCGACATCCCTGCTCATGTCTCCGGTGTTGGCTTTTGAAGAATCTGAAGTGAGAATGATCTTGTCACTCACCGGCCGCATCTCCTTGTTGTCTCTGGCCTTATGCTTCTTTACCTCACTAAGGCACTGTAAGCCTTTTGCATCATCGCAATTTCATCGTGATTAGCCGGAACCTACCGGGGGATGTTTCTTCTGACCCCTGAACCTGCTGAACCCGTGACAGTATATTCAGATGAACGAAGCAAGTAGTGACGAGGAAGCGCCTGAAGAAAATCTTCCCGCAGAAGAAAGTGACAACCTGTTTCAGCTCAGTCACTAGTCAAACGTCAACTTTTTGGTGAGTGTGACATCGCAGTTTGGCCGGCGCCCTAAGAGGTTTTTAAAATATGCGTTTAATATTTGACCATTTCACTGCATTGTCCTCTAGTGCAGATATCAGGAATTGCTGAAGCAAAAGCTGGAATAATAGTTTAACTGTCTAACATCATCTGTTTAAGACATACTGCAATCGTTTCCACTGTTAACCGGCAGACGTTGTACATATTTATTCCAGCCCGAGTTTGTAAATATTTATTCAATCCTATAGAAGGTCGTATGTAAGGAAGACATATCTAAATAAATCTTGGCATAGATGCTTTTCCAATTTTGCTTGTTTGTGCTGACAACTCCCTGTTTTTCAGTTTGGTGTATGAAAGAGGGCCTTCGCATTGTTTCCACGTGCTGTTCTCCGGTAAAAGAAAACTTTTGTTTGATTCCTGAATGTTTATCCAAAAGAGGACAAATTTACCAAACTAGACTTACTGCTGCTTTTTACAGTGAACTAATACCGATTTGTAGAACTAACCCCACCCCTAACCCACGAAAACCGCGTCTCTTGTGGAAAAACAACTTTAGACTGCGTGGCAAGAGTTTCCCAAACGCAGGCTAAAAGAGCTTTGACTGTCATGCAAACACAGAATTCTGAAAGCGGTATCTGGATGACACGTCCGAAGCAAGCAGGATAGCGGAATGAAAAACATTAATAGTGGTAGGAAGCGGGATTTGGAAACCCTATTTAAGGCCCTCACCACTATCATGTCCTGTTCTGAGCGTACACGCAACGGCGTATAAGCAGCGCAAAGCTAAGCGGCGCGATGAAAAAATGCCCTTTTTTTTCTCCTCGCTTTACTAGACTATAGACTCTAGACCCCTGAATGAATGTGTGTTAAATTGCCAGCCACGCTAAATACCTATCAGAAATGTCAGGCAAAGCTTCTGAAGATTAAGCTCAATCTGGGAAGATAAGACAAATATTAATGGGATTTAAATTTGCCTACCTTGAAAAGTCACAGCCTTCTTGCTACATTGTGTACTTGGTGAGCAGCGAGAGTTCATCTAAGGGTATGTTCACACATAGAGCCACGAAAAGCTACTTGGTATAGTATGAGCAGCAACGACCCTTGGCGGCGCAAAGTCGTTCGCACGCGGCGAACATCGCGCCGGCGTGGTTGGCCGATAGGTTTTGGTGCACTAAATTCCAATCCTTACTCTTTATTATTTACTTCCGCCTCACAGGGTTCCAGGCCTCGCTCCTACTTATTTACTTCCGTGACGGGTCGAATGGGTGTTCACACTGCACCAAAGTATGGCGCAAAACCTATCCAATATGTGACGCTCGACTTTCGAGATTGGTGCGGCACATCCTCGCTGCGTCACAGAAATCGCACGGCCACAGCCGAACCCATATCCGGTATGATTTTCGTAGCGGGGCAAAAGCTATCCAGTATAGCGTGAACATAAGCCTAAGTGATGGATACAATGGAACACCTCTCTCCCCTTGGCGCCTCGGAAAGCTATCCGATATTGCGTGAACATGGCCTTAGATGAACTCTCGCTGCTCACCGAGTACCCAATGTAACAACAAGGCTGTGACTTTTCAATGTAGGCAAATTTAAATTCCATTCCCCTTATCTTCCCAGATTAAGCTTAAACTTCAGAATCTTTGGCAAATTTATGATAGACATTTAGCAAGGTTGACAATTTATCACACATTCTATACTCCCGAAAGTACCTGTGAATTGTTTCACATAGTGTTTACGGCAATACAAAATGTGCAATACCAGAACATGTCATCATCAAGAGGGGTTGATGTTTGTAAGTGAGGTCCAGAATTTTATTTGATTGGGCATTTGGAGTATGATGGCAAATCTAACACAGAATTCCGGGACTATTTCATGTGTGTACATATGATTTTTTTATCTTTCAATATATATCGAAAACTTGAGGCACGGCGGCATCTAGTGAAAACATGTAAGTGGAAAGCCTATTTTGATATGCGGTTTTGTGTGAATATTTCTTCTCAAAGCTGGGAGACAAAATACTTTTGTCATAAAACTTCAAATATAGATCACTAATTTTATGCTTAAAAAGGATCAAGATACTCGTAATTTTCGTTCTGCCATCCTTCACGAAGAAAAGAAGGCGTCGAAATGCGGGAAACGCATCCTAATGACTACTAGGTATTTTCTAAAATGGCGGACCACTTATCACTCATTCGTAGGCCCTCTCTATGCTGGCGGCTGAGTAAAATTTTCCACCCTGGGGACGTTCAGGATGTCAAATTCCCGTAGATTGACGACCCTCCCTCCCCCTCTAGATTCACAAACTGTTTTCTTATACTGGATTTGGAACGTAAACGGGGGATGTGAAATTTGTCCACAATCAATACCACCTGATGTAAAGGAGAAAGTAAGACGACAGCACTCACCTTTTTGTTCAGAAGTCAGAACTCAGCAGAATTGCCTGCGGGAAAGAAGCGAATGATGTAACTTAAAAATTAATATGTCCAGATTCAGAAAACGTTCGCATACCGGATTTGGAACGTAAACGGGGATGTGAAATTCGTGCGCTGAATTACCACCCCACGACACACCCACCGTTTTCGCGAAATCCATGCGAAAAGGAAACGCTAGTGTACGTCCTTGTCTTTTATTTGAGTTGTTCGTGGCGCAGTGCAGTCAGGTTAATTACAATGCATTCTGGTAAAAAGTGATGAATTCGAGAATTAATCTTTTTCTTGAATCCAGATTATGTTGCTGCTAGCTCGCTGTGCTCGCTCTGCAGCAAAAACACTGGGAGCAGTGTTTTATTAATTTGAAAACAATAGATGTAACCTTGTGTTTTTTATCAGATTGACTAGATTAAGGGCATACGCAAGGGGGAAGATTCGTAAACGTTCCGATAGACAGATGTTTTTTCACTCAGGGATAATCCGTGTTCAAAAATTTAAAGATGACACTTATTGAGCATACGTTTAGTTATTTTTTATTATTGTAATTTTTTTCATCATCGTTATTATTTAACTGGACCTTTTGTAGAGTCTTTTTAAATCACGGTTAATTACGAAAGGCGACGAATAGCCTGAGAAAACAGCCGACATTTCGCGACGCCGCCACTGGTTTCCCCGTGAAATGACGTCTGAGAAACGTACGCAAGCAAAGAAACTCCATACTGATGATACGTCACTACCCAGGGGAGGGTAGTAACACGTCATCAATATGGAATTTCTGCACTCGTTTCTCAGACGTGGTGGCCTCGCGAAATGTAGGCTGTTTTCTCAGGCTAGGCGAAGCAAGGCTGACTCGAATCAGTAATTAAACACTTGAAAACTGATCAGGTTTATTAAACACCCTTTTCATTTGTGTACTAAACCTTAATTTTCCTTATATTTTGGCAAAGCAAATAGATGTAAAATCCAGGCACTAGTAAAACACCTTATCCATGGTTTCTGTTACAATTCGATGTTTCATTTCCTTTGCTAAAATAATCCAAACCTAACTAAACTTGATCATAAATGGGAAATGAGCATAGCTACACTAGTACCGTGGAACCCCGCCTTACGGTCACCTCGTAATTACGGCCAGTTTTTTCCGTCCGGCAAAACGACCATACATTTCCTTATAAAAAGTCCCCGTTAATGCGGTCACCTGTTAATACTGCCACGGCCACATTTTAAAATCCCAAACAGCAGAATCTCTTAAAATTTCACCCCTTCAGTAAGGCCACTCGTTCGAAATTTAGAAAATTAAAGTGCCTATGATATGTCAATTTTTGTAATCTGAGTTTATTCTTGTACTGTTTTTTGACTACAGTACACATAAAATGCACTTGTGGCGATTTATAGCCGAATTTTAAAAGTGTTTAATGACCTGAAGTAAAATTTTAAGTAGTTTTTTCAATTACTTTACGCGATATCTACATTCCGGTTGTTTATTTATGAGTACAGGACGGTGAATGCGATATACGGTGCATTTGTTTCATTACGGCCCTCAAGTCATGAAATTTGAGCCTGCCCCAGTAATACGGCCAAATTTTTTTGGCCGGTTAGTGACCGTTTTAACGGGGTTCCACTGTACCGAGTACGTACTTTGTAGGGTCTAAAACCAGTATGATACTTTAAAAAGCACAAGGCTTATCTATTAGACGATATTATGCCCTTAAAAAGGTATAACATCAGTGTTTTCCCACGCCAAAGATACAGGCACAAGTGTACATGCAGAATCGATGAGAGAAGTGAAGTGTTAAAGTGGGTTCCAGGTCGTAGGCCTCAACCTTAATACAAATTAAGGTAGCTAAACGCTAATGCGATAAATGCTTTTTAAGTCAGAAATTTCAAAAATAAAAAATAATTTTTACTTTAATTTGCTAAAACGAGCAGCAAGTATGTAAATAAATGTTTTTAAAAAGTTACCCTTAGTCATGCAATGGACTTTATGCCTCAAATTTCAGATCATCTAAACCTTATTATGTCTGGGTCATCTATTGTCATTATAGATATCAATTTGATTTGGTAAACTTCAATTCCATCATTTACATGCAACGCTCAATATGCATGAAAGAATTTTCCTCTAAAGCTGAATAGGGTTTTCGAGATCTCTTGTCTTGATTCAAAGTTGCAATAGGCACGCAATATGTGCGAACGTAAACAAGTCAAGTAAACAAGCCAAGCGACGCAAATGTCTGCCACGCAAACGACTCGTACAAGGTAAAAGGCATGCCAGAGAGAAGCTTTGCTAGAAAGGTACTTGATCCCACTTTTACGATCTCAAAAACCTTGCAACAAAGACTGACACAATTCCCAACAATGCAGGGACGAAGAATTTAAAAGCGATGAACATGTTAAAGCAACGCCTCCGGACCATAGGTACCGTTCGTGATTGTGCATGAGATAAATAAGGGATTGTTTCAATGAGGGGAATGACATGCGATGAGTGGCCACATGTAAAGTATTTCTGCAGTTTGATAATTTTGTTGGAACTAACTGATGTTAGCCTTTTAATCTTAACTTAAACGATGCATAATTTCATTGCTGATGTTCGGAAGGGAGGTGATTTCTCAAAATCTTGTTGAAAAAAACGATCTCGTAAACAAGTTGCATTCTTTCACGTGCGAACCGTAAAACATCCTCACTTGCAAATTGCGGGCGTAACAGTTAGTTTTAAAACCCTGGGGTTTAGTAGACTAAGTCGTATGGTCTCATACACGTGCAAACTGCGGGGCAATACAAGTCATAGCGAGCGCCTGATTACATTAGCCGGGCTGGCTAGCTCTACCGAGGTGACTTTTATCCCGGTATTACATGAACCGGGCCAGCCCGGAGCCGCCATCCCTAATACACATAATAAACGTCACATACGCGTCGTACAACGACGCCAAAATATACGCTCCCGCAGCGTCTTGTTTACTAGATCGGAATAATCCTCGTACGACTACTCAATACAAGTGCAAACACTAGACTGACGTAATCCTTCGGTGGCCGCAGCAATAGCATCGCCAAATAATTCTCTAGCCTCGCATCTTGAGACTTTCCTGATGCATTAACTTACGACCCCCCATCCCCACACCCCGAAAAGTTAGCATCAAATTCGTTATACCTATAACTCTCATCGTAAAGATATATCAGGGAAACTAAACGAAAAGGGGTATTGTTTACAGTATTTACAGCAATCGCCCTTAGATATTCCCGATTCAGCACTAGACTGCCTTCGATCTACGTGGATTGCAAAACCCCTAACTTTGGAAGACTTTTGTACAATCCTCATCGTCACCTAATTGACCAAATTTGCCGTTTTTCACTAATTGGACCCTTCATGTCTATCTTGCGTGAGTTAGCTAAAATCGCTACAAATGACGAAATTTGAGCCAAATTCTTTCATTACATTTCAGCACTGAACTCTTGACGAAATTTTGCTCCTTTAATATAACTGAATTGTCTTTGATTTGTTTAGTTAAAGTTATTCTCGCCTTTATGTATTATTGAGCTTCTCAACTCACATGTGAAGTAAAGAAGTCCTGTCGTTTAAATGCCCGTTCGGTGGCTACCTTTCCAGATTTTTCGCTTCAGCAAGATGACAAAACGAACAAGTTGCGACAAGAATGCGAATAGGATCAACAACGCAAACAGCGCAAAAGGAAAACTGAGAAGGGCCACTTGGATCCACCGTAAGACGACAATAATGCTTTTGTTTGGACCTTCGGGGCGGACTGCAGAGGACGCGAGAGTCGCTGTTGTTACGTTTATGATCGCGATACAAGACAAAGTTATCAGAGAAAAAGTTTCCATGCTATCTGCTGTACGGTCCCGGAATGGCTTCTTGATTAAATGATGAACTGTAATCAAAACACAGGCAACTGACATGCACAAGAAACAAACCATGGAATCGGGAATAAAGACGCGAAATATGAGAAGCACAAGCCTTCGACCAATCAGAACGCTTTCCCAGTAGAGCGTCCCTTGATCATGCGCACTCGGTGGACGGAAAGGGCCAAGCAAAATATTGGAAATCTCGTTGGTGCATTCTTCGCTATCATGTGAGGCATTTTCATCGTCAAAAAGCGACGAAAGGCGGCTGTATCTAATCTGAGAGGCTGGATTTCCCCTCTGTTTGGTGTGTGAACGTTTAACAAGCCAGTAAACGAGAAACGGTAGGGGAACAATACACGCACCAATAAACTGTTTCCATGATATGGTCTTGTTATACAGCTTTCCGGAACCCAGGTACAGAACCCCGACGAATGGAACGACGAAAATAACATTAAAAGCCAGAAGACAGTGCTGCCACCATTGCCAGCAAACAACATTACCATCGTAGTAAAGACGCAGTTCAGATCCTATCGGTACGCAGTGCATTAACTTGAACGACGTTTCTGCAAGACGCTCGTAACCAAGCAACAGGATTTCCATTGCAACAGCCACATAATGAACCAGCACAGGCTTGTGTTTCTTCAATATTCGATAAACCAGCAAATTAAGACAGTAGATCGTAAACACATGACCTATGGCAACAAATACCAGCGCGGAGAGGAACATTTCCTTAGTGACAGCTGTCAGTCCAGCAAAGGGGCAGCCAATTTCCTCGTCCAGGATTCGTACTTCAAAGTTAAAAGCAGCGACCATCGTGGAAATATATGGAACTTTTCCCATCATCATCTCCACAGATGTGGTGCTTAGCAAGTCGAATACTTGGTAGAAATAAAACGTAATTCTGACATAGCCGTTCTCGGTTTCTTCTTTCACGGGAACCAAGTCTCTTTGCAAGTTCTGTTGACGACGATCCCTTTTAAACCAGAAAATTTGATCTTTCAGAAAACGAACAAGAGGAGGTTTCTTCAACAAATAGAAAGTCAAAACGATGGTATAGATTGCCATGAAAAGCCACAATTGAAAATTACATCTACATTCTTCAGCTTTTCGACATTTGGTTGAAAACAGTGATTCAGTAAAACCAGGAGCACATCTGCCGCAAAGAACACCTTGCCTGTAACCATAGCAACGGTTGAAGTCCTGGTGGTATATGTAGTACTTTTGACGGCGGCAATACTTCTCAGGACAAGGCACAAATGTCAGTGACGAAAAATTGCTCGAGTTTGTTATTTCGTAACCCCAAAAATCTCGTTTGGCGACAATGTTGTTGGTTGCGTCGCAGTGGGCTCCAAATGGGCACTCAAGACAACTGAAGCCTTTGCGAACGGCCAGTCCTCTGGAAAATCCACTTTGAAGACTGTACATTTTTGAAGGGCACATTAGGCACGTAAATATCACAGTTGTAACGTTAATACGACAAAATGTATCGTCCTGGGCACCATCATAGTGGAAGTGAGTATAATTGTAAAAATGAAGCGAACTTCCCACTGGACATTGAATGGTAGAGTTCGAGTCGATATCGAAATAGCCACCGTAAGATATCCTGAGAATAGGCCGTTGACGAGCTCGCCTATCAGAGAAATTTTCTTCAAAAGAGGTGCTCTTTATCTTGATTGGACCTCCGCTTTCCGAGTGCAGAAATCTGCCAACTGTAAAAGAAATGCCTTTGAAAGTTCCTTTTTTTTCTTCGCGCTTGAAAGCACAGTTCTGGAACTCAACCTTCGCACTGCCGTATCCAACATATACATGACCAGTGTTGCTCAAGGCAAAATTATTTGTGAAATTGCATCTTCGAAACTGAACATAACCGTTAATAATTTGAATCGCACCCGCCTCATACCCAAAGTTGTTTTGAAATAGCGTGTTTTCAACAAGGACACGACTGTTGTAAATCCACTGGGCATGTGTGTCGTGTCTCTCCCCTCCTTTAACACATCCTCTGTCTACCAGCTTATCGGAGTCGAAAAGAAAAAGAAATGCTCCCTGGCCAGTCATGTACCCTGGCAAATTTTTGTATTTTCTCATTATCCACTCGTTCTTTTCTGGACCGAAACTGTCAAGGAACTTGCAGCCTCGCAGAGTGATCGTCTTGTTTCCCTTGGCAACAAACACAAAGGCATTAGTTGGTCGACCTGCAAAGGTTGCATTTTCTATTTCAACGTTTACTTTCGAAGGTGTCTGACTGTCTAGAAAGGGGATGATGATGCGAATACCAAATGTAGCCTTCTTCGCGTCTTTTTCTTGTATTTCTTTGCCGTCAAAAACCGTGTTGGTTACTCCAAGAAAAACTCGGATAGTTTTGTTTAGCAAACCAAACACGTCCATTAAATTATTTCGAAATGTACAGTTGTTAAAGCTCGCATATAAACAAAAATTGCTGTCGTTCATTCCAGTCTTATCATATACGATAATGCGGACCGCATGTAACGATGAAATCACAGTTACAGCTTCAAAGTGAACTTTAAAATTCGACGTAAAGCTAACTGCAACTTCGGAACGGACAAACGATGTGTTGAAGATGTAAATTGTTCCAGATTGAGCTGTAATTCCTGTAACATGCAATGTCGGGGCTTGATTCGTTTTATTGTTGTAGAAGCGGGACCCATTAACTTTTAAGTCGATCGTTCTATTTGCGTTTGTAAAGCTTTGAACCGTGATACATCTTACTTCAGAGTTATTAACACATTGCAAACCAACAAAAGCGACTGTGGCCCTACTCACTCTGGAATAGTAGAGGCTGCGGGAAGTCCTAAAATGATTGCGCTCAAGATTAATGTTATGGTACGCTTCTGTCGTTACAGCAGTGGGCAAATCAACATCCAAGAAATGACCTCCGCCCCCAAGGCAATGAACCTCATTCATCGTTATTTGAAGATAAAGAGTTTGAAAGCATTTCTTCAGAGTTTCATTCGTTGAAAACACTATAGCACCCCTTTCAGGGGACTGAGTGTGGAAGCCATTTTGCAAAAACTTTGTGTTGGTTACATTTAATGAAAACAGTCTGTCTGTCTTGAGAGATCGTTGTTCAAAGTAGATTCTAACACACAGGGAGTTGTTTTGAAAGACAGAGTCTCGAATAGTCACATTTACTTTCGAAATTTTTTGCACACGAAGAATAACAGCTGATTCCCTTGCGGTTTTATCACTATGCCTTTTTCGAAGAGTACAGTTGATGATCTGCACGTCGCCACAGTCTATAAATTTTAAAGTCGTTTTTGAGAACCTTAAGCCGCTTAACGATATACGTAAAGATTCGTTTGATCCATGAAAATGAAACCCTTTAGGACAAGTCACGTGGGCTTCTGTTGATGGTAAGCTGGTCATTGTGACGCTTCTTGTTACCCGGATTCCCGGATGATGCGCCCGCGTGGTTAACTGTTCGCAGTTATATGGTTGCTTTGCTGTACCACTGCCGTCCAGGATAACCATCCCGTCCCGAGACACGCGGGTAACAGCCTTTGTTATCGTGCGACAGGGCTTTTTAATGGAGCCACAACGTTTGGTGTCGTTTCCGCGTAAAGAAACGTGGACAGTTCTTTGATACTCGAGGCATCCTGTAAACATTGGAAAGACAGTCAAATGTTCAATCAAGATGCATGTTCCCCTTGCAAGAATGGTTAAACAAAGTCACATTAGGTAGGGCCGTCCGTTTCAAGGGCTCTTTTCCTTTCCAAGCCCCTTATGTTAAAAACTCAATGTGCAAGATCTTGGTTTCTGCGGCCAAGTTCTCAGTTAATCGCCGTCTGGAAGTTTTCCAATTAATATGATCAAAAGAAAGCGAATTCAACATCATAGCGGCCAACTTGGTAATTTCTACGCCAAAAATGATTAAATAATAGTGGAAGAACTTTCCACACTGCAGCAAAGAAACTCATGACTTTACTTTTAAACTTTCCTGCACGTTATCACATCAACTGACCGAGCCCAGCTTGCCCTACAAAAATGCAACGTTTAGTATAAGGCAAGACAAAGCAGTTGCCCCGTCTAGGTTTTTCGCTTTTCCTAATGTTCGCCCCATGTAGAGAATCCAAGACAGTTTTGGGTTCTGGATTCCAAGCCGTGGATTCCGGATTCCAGGTATGGATTCCGGTATTTGTCAGGATAACTTGAATTCTGGATTTCAATCGTTAGTGGGATTCCGGATTCCTCGAGCTGTGTTCCGGACTCAAAAGCTTAGGATTCCGGATACCACAAGCAAAATTTTATTCAATTCTGGATCCCACAAGCAAAAATTTCCCGGATTTTGGAATCCGCGTTCCCTTGCAGAGGCTATAGTGTGGTCGCATGCCAACAAACCAATAATTGCTCTTGCGTTTTGTGCTTACAACACTTGCTTTGTATGTTCTGAAAGTCGAGCTGCGGTCTTGATGGATTTAACGTGCGGAGTACTTGCCTTCTCAACCTCTCAAGATGTTAGAAGCGCAAGAAATGATAAATACACACGTACATTTCCAAATGATCGATCGAAAGGAAAATATCCCTAAAATTTTTCCCTACGAGGGTCGGTTATGAAAAGTTTGAATTTACTGCGAACTTTCGATTATTTCGACAAAATCCAATAGCGTAACCAATTCAATACCTCCTCTTTAATTATTTGCCTCCAGGATTTGACCATTTAAAATTTGCAGTTTTGTTTCATTTGAGCTTTAACCATCACTGGGAGATGATGAAGATTTAATCCCCTCAAGGGAAGAATTCAAGAAAATAATTTTCTTTCCTTTTCTTTTCTTTAATTCGAAAAAGAAACCCAGTTTAAACGTCCCTCTAAACAAAAAAATGAATAAAAGGGACGAATATATGATGGAAGAGTGCAGCGCAAAAAAATTTGGCTTTATCAACAGTGAGTTAATGAAGACCTTTGGATTCTAAGACGAAGACGACTGCGAGAACGAGATTTTCTCAATGCTAAGTAGAAGCAACAGGGGCACCCCCTGAAGCAAAGGCGTTTTTGAGTGACGCATGTCAATCGGAAGTGAGGTCTTCTCCCTTTTTATATGCTTTGACGCTAACAAATTTGTATTGCTAAGTTTCTTTACTATGACAGAGGCGACTTGCGCAAAATTTGGAAAAAAACCACCGCCCAATAATGCAAAAAGTCCACTTCCGGTCGACGTGCGCTGTTCAAAAACGGTATTACTTAAGCTTCGTCATTCTACTACGCGTTTTAGCGAAAATGTCGCAGTGGCGGAAACAAGCTTAAGATATCACTGAAATGTTCTAGAACTTTTATCATTTTGCGATCTTTAGAGAGCTTAACTTCCTTTAACAAAAATAACCGTGTTGACTTTTCTAGTGAAAAAAGTATAACGAAGCTTTCCGGAATGTCCTCGTAGTCGTCTCTCCCTGTATCTAAGGGGCCGACCATTTAACTCTTGAGGGGGGGGGGGTGATTTTGAAAAAAAATCTCCTGCAAGCGCTTGTCGGAAGAAAAAAATTGCATGCAGCACAAATGTAATAAAAAGCTTATGGGTAAAAAGGGAAAAAATATCCTGCCCACCAGATTGCTAGAAAAAAAATTCTTGACGACCAGAATTCACCCCCCCCCCGCCTCAAGAATTAAATGGTCCGCCCCTAAAGGTCCCTAAATGAAACCACCCGCCGTGCACAGTTCAAGTTACATATACCCATACAATGTGTAGAATATTAGTTTATTTCAGGAGTTAGAAGCTACTACTGAAGATTCGGATTTAAGCTGTCACAACTAAGACGAGCATTCTAACTGCTGTACCAGACCGCAAATAACTGTGGTTTCGAAAAATATTTCGAATGTGAGTGCCTCGATGTCGTACTCCCAAAGCTCAAATCATCAGCTGATTCATGCCGACATAGTAATTCTACACATGATGCGAGCAAAGAAATTGAACTATTAAGCTATCAGATTCAGACCAGTAACACACACAAAAAGAAAAGGGTTTGATTTTAAAGAGTGAGTATAAAGCTAAGTGGCCGCCGCAAGGAGATTCGAAAGTAGAGGTCAGAGCGGATCCGTCCTGACAAAGGGCTAGAGAGGTTACAATAAGCTATGCTATCGCGTTCATCTGCTGACTAACCTGCTTTTACGCTCAAGAGAAGAAAGAGTTGAGATACGAAGACAAACCAACAAGCTACCATCGTCTATAAGTTTGCCCCCGGAAGTGATCGATCATGAGAAATGTTGCTTTCTGGACTGCTCGCTGTTTGTTGAAGAAGTGACAAAAACTGAAAACGATTAGACTCCTTATATATGGCTCGAGACCTCGAAAATGAAAGGAATTTGCCTACGCCAAGTACATATGAACTAAAATTACCATAAGAAAATTTCTCTTTAAAAGTGAGTTATAGCGGGCAGTAAAAAATTTAAGGTGAGAACTTTCACTGAAAAAGAAATCAGTATCTTCGTTGACAACTCGACTAGGCTTTTTAACGGTACGTTAATCAACAAACAAAGAAACAAAAAAGTAAACAAACTAAAGAAAACGACATTTTTTGAAATACTGTTTCTCCTGGGTGTCGTACGGGAAGATGGCCGAACCAAATTCCATATATATGGAGTATACCATGACTTTCAAAGACTCCCTCGGAGCTCCTACATGTTCTGTGGGTAAATAGACTTAATTTTTTTTCAGTTAATCACTAAAAAGATTGTGACGTTTCGACTACAGCAACGCTTTGGTAATCCGGCCGGAAGCCGCGCGTTCGATTCGCACCACTGAGAATCTAACATAGAGTTGGCGGGAACGGCATTAGCATTTTTTCGCTAGTGGGATGCGGGATGAAAGAAAATTTAAGGGCGGGATGAGGGAAGTTCGTCA